>PVNU02003124.1:0-259581 GCA_003013855.2 Liriodendron chinense
GGCTGCGATGTAGTAATAATTCTCAGTAAGATCGAGGTTGATCCTTAGGGATTGTCGTAACAATTCTAAACTACGTAACTAGGATGGCTAAATTCAAATTTGGATTGATGGATGGTAATTAAGAACATAAAACTATCTACTTTAAACTTAAATTAGGGAAATAAGTACTAGAGCGCCAAGGATCCACTAATAATCATTCACAATGTCAATTCAAACCATTCAAGCTAATAACTCAATTGGAATCAGAGTTCTATATCTATCCAATCGGAATATAGAACAATCAAATCATCATAATTTATCTAACATAGATGGATCATCTACTGATATGGTTCTCTCATAAACAACTAAGACATTGGGTATATTCAATCACATAACCCAATCTTTCACAAAACAAGCAAGATCACATTTATGATTCTTCCTTAAGCCTTGTCACTAGACTTGATTTAGAAGTATGATTTGAACTTCTATTGAACCAAAATCAATATATAAACACCTATCTCAGATTAATATCAAAGATAAGAACTTCTTCTAGTTTAGTTCTAGATAAGCACTTAGGAAACTTAATTTGTAAGATCCCTTAGCATCCAACATATCATGATGGATCTAAGATCTCTACAACAAAAAATCCTATCAATCAACACCTACATTAAGCAATCTCAATAATCAAAACATCCCATATAAGAGCAATCATAAGAGATAGAAGATTAATTAAAAATACTAACTTTATTTCAAACCAGAACTAGAAGTGTTCTTCATAAAACTCAACAGTACTTGAAATAATTCGAATTAGACATTACAAATAATTAAAAGCTTCACCTCTTAGCCCTAGTTAAGAGGTTTAGCCAACCATTGACAGATTGAACTAAAACTCAAAAGAAAACTACTCTAAAAGCATATAAAAACTATAAAAACTCTAGTTGGAGGAGTTGCGAATGCTTCACGACGCTCTTCTCCACCTCCCACAAACTTTTCACCCTTCTATGATGCCTTAGGAACGACCTAGAGGTATCCTTTTATAGCAAAAATCTACCACCGACTTGGAATCTTTCAGAAATCGGAGTCTCTTTACACAGTCTGGACATTGGTCGATTAATCAGTTGGTCTGGGCGATCAATCGATTTTTCGGGCCAACTGTAAAAATTGAATCTGGACATCTGTGAACCTGGGCGATCAATCGCAAGTGAATAACGATCAATCGCAGCTGGTCTGGCGATCAATCGCTCAGGGCTGGCGATCAATCGCAACTCCTCTTTTTAGTCTAACAAGGTCCAACAATAAATTAGCAAACTTCTACTGTGATCGATCAATCGCTCAGGGTTGTTGATCAATCGTTTAGGCTGGGTGATCAATCGACAGAGTAATCTCTAGATCAATCTTCAGAAACTGCAACTTTTTACATTTTACTTTTATTAGCCTGCAGCTTTGCACTTTGCTTTTTCAGGACAATTCAGGACTTTTAACATGATTTCTTCAAGGTTTTTTTCTCTTCTTTGGTTCATCAAAGCTTGATCTGTTAATCACTTCAAATCCTCTAAATTAGTATTAAATCGATGACATCTCTCTCTTTTACTTACAATCACAAAAGCATAAGTCCTTAACTTTAACAACTTAAACTATACAATTATGTTATGAATTGGGGTTCAGATATACACAATTCATGGCTCAACACACCCCCAACCAACATTTTGCTAGTCTCGAGCAAAACATGCGTGAAACAAAATCTAACTTTTCAAAACCAAACTCTCTTTCAGAAACTATACTTCTATCAACTTCTAGACTTACAAGTGCAAAATTCAGAACAACTGGGTGATAAAAGTTGAAATCTTAAACTCCCTAAACATAACGAGTGTTCACATAGAATCTTCATCGATTGATTGATAAATAGATGAATCCAAACAAGTATGATCTAGTGTGCATAGTAAATGTTCATCTCATTGATTTTCAGGATTACCTTCTTCATACACTGATGAATATAAAGATCCAAAAGTGTACAGATCAACAACAAGCCTAGGACAAGAATTTACCTTATCGTTCCTTCGACGGCTTTCACACTACTTCCCAATTCCAGCTTTGGTTATGGGTAGACCATCCCCTGGTTGGTAATAAGTAGCCCTTTTCGAAATTTATCAATAAATATTTAATAATAACAATACTCTTTTTTTTCCATACAGATTAGATATGATTTTTAAAAATCCATACCTTTTGTTCTTTTCTCTTATTTTCTCATGAGCAATGATGGACAAAGTTCCCCAGCTTGGTTCCTCAACACCTTTAATCTTAGTCTAGCCAATCTACAAATCTATATAATTCCTTTAAACCATGATAATCGTGTAATGTGAACTAGACTCAAAAGTGTTCAAGGCTTTCTAGCGATCAACTCAATAGGGGAATTCACATTGTTAATGTCAGATTTTGTAATGAGATCCTCCGGCTTTTCTCCTTCACTCCAGCAGGGATTTCCACCACCAGACCTGAAGCAAGACAGATAGCAACTAAGGGTGGCTGGGGACCAGACGTTAGCCCTCCGATGCTTAAGTCAGGCCAAAGTAAGAAGAGAAGCCAAGTAAAACGGGACCAAGATTGAATGTTGTGTACATACCTTTCTCTTAATGGAGTCGCCCCCTTATATAGATCTGAAGCAACCCAATTTGTTTCGTAAGATATCGAAATCCCGATGATGTCGCGTATGATACTGAAATCTCGCTGATTTCGTGGGACAAGATCCTTATCCTTAGAAGCAATATCTAACCCAATAACTCCTTCCGGCAATCACGTTTCTTGATAGCAATCCCCTGAGATTCGGAACCACCAGAGAAGATAAGCCCAAAAACCGACCTATACAGGCTGTTGATCGGCATGGTAATAGTGCTGATTGCTCGTAGTTGGAGTCATAGCTACCGAAAAGGAAGGAGACGCCAAAAGGGTGAAGACCGCCGCGCTGGATGTAACTCTGCTTAGTGTCGCAGAGGGATTGAACAAGCCGCTCGACGGGAACCGGGTGCTGGAAGTATGAAGACCATCCGAACCAAAAGACTCAGGACTATTCTGATGTCGGGAGCTACTTGTGTCAGGGATGCTCGCATTCGTGATGTGCGACCCCTTCTGACGAGCCCGAGTAGAACTGCTCGCATCCCGGAGATGCGACCCCTTCTGATGAGCCCGAGTAGAGTTGCTCGCATCCGGAAGATGCGACCCCTTCTGATGAGCCCGAGCAGAGCTGCTTGCATCCGGGAGATGCGACCTCTTCTAGTGAGCACGAGTCGAGCTGCTCGCATCCGGGGAATGCGACCTTTTCTAGTGAGCACGAGCCGAGCTGCTCACATCCGGGGAATGCGACCCCTTACCGCGAACACGACCTGGACTCCTTGCATTCACATTGCCGCGATCCTTCACTTCTGTCAGACTACATTCGCCTACAACAGATGCCCCCCAAACCCTTGATATTGAGGAACTATGCCAAGGGTTTGCTAGTGTTGACAGCTGGGTGCTGGGAGACAATCGCGCATGATTCACTTAACATGCTTTCGCATTTATGATGGCCAGCTTTCACGCAGCTTTTTCTGCCGCCAGAGATGAAGCGTTGGGCACCACGTGTTTCCGTATTTAATGCTAGCGTCCGTTCGTCTGGTGCGGAAAAAACCTCTTCACAGAGGTAGTTTTTCTCCAACTTTCTCCCTTCATCTCTGCTTCCTTCATCTTTCTTTCTTGCTTTCCTTCTTGCGATGGCGGGGTCCTCAGATGAAGAGATTGTTCCCTTGGGAGATCACACCCCTGATTCTTCCGAATCAAATAATGCCAAAGTACTGGCTGGTAGATATTCTGCCTCCGAGTATTCTTCCATCTTGACGGAGGAGAGGATCTCTAGCCTTAGAGAGGCATACAGAGTGCCAGACTCTGTTATATTCAGATTGCCTGGGAGAGGGGAGACAGCCGATGCACCACCGCCTGGGTGTGTGGCAGTTTATGAATACTTTTTCAAAGTAGGCGTACGTCTCCCCCTCCACCCCTTCATTCGAAATTTCCTCCGTCTCTATAAGATTGCCCCGGGCCAACTTATAGTTAACGGCTGGCGGGTTCTTTTGAGTGCTTTCACCCTTTGGAATTGGAGTGTTGTTTGCATTTGCAGTGGGTCCATTCCTCCAACTGAAGTTGGGATGGTTCTTCCAATTAGGATTAAACGTGTTTGAGTTTGGAGCACCATATTGTTGTTGATAACTGTTTATGGCATTTGTTTGCTCTTGTAAGATGCCTTGGACTGCTGAAATCGTGGGACAATCTTGTGTAGTATGTTGAGTTCCAGCACAAATTCCACAAACAGTTTCAACGTCAGTGGAGTTGATTGTTTCTCCTTTCCTTAATTCCATGGCTTCGACCTTTCTTGTGAGACTAGCCAACCGTGCACTTATGCTATCTTCTTCTGATAAGACATACATTCCCCCTTTTTCCTTTTGTTGGCCAGTCTTGGAATTAGTTGGTTTCGATGTGTCCCAAGCCTGTGCATTCTCAGCCAATTCTTCCAAATAATCCCATGCTTCATCAGCTTCCTTATTCATGAACTCCCCGTTACACATCATCTCTACAAATTGGCGCATGGGTGAAGTCAGTCCTTCATAGAAAAAGCTTATAACCCGCCAAATTTCATAGCCATGATGTGGGCATGCATTTAATAACTCCTTAAACCTCTCCCAACATTGGAAAATGGTTTCATCTTCCTTTTGGGCAAAGTTCATGATAAGGCGCTTCAACATGTTCGTTTTGTGAGTAGGGAAGAATTTTTTTATAAATTCTCTGTGCATATCAGTCCATGCACCAATTGATCTTGGCCTCAATGCATAAAGTTAACCCTTGGCTTTATCCTTAAGAGTGAAAGGGAAGAATTTGAGTCTTACTACATCTTCAGTAACATTTGCAAAGTGCATGGTGGTGATTACCTCATCAAACTCCTTAAGGTGTTGATAGGCACTTTCACTGTCTAAACCATGGAATTTAGGGAGAAGTTGAATCACTCCCGGTTTCAAATCCACATTCCCTGCATTTTGTGGAAAAACTATGCATGAGGGAGTGCTCGCTCTTGCGGGTTGCAAGAAATCACGTAAAGTCCTAGGTCGGGGAACATTCTCAACCACATTCTCCCCTGTTTTAGTTTGGTTTTGGCCCGGATTAGGTTGATTTGCAGCCATATTTTCAGACAAAATTGGAGAGTTTAGATGTCTCCTAGCACGTGGTTCTCTGTCAATTCCTTCTACTATCCCCCCTTCACGTATGAGTCGGTTATTGGAATCCCGAGCCCAATGTGGCATGCAAAACCAAAAAATTAAGAAACAAAGAGAAAGAAGAATTCTTCCTCCCTTTATTTACTTTTCTCTAAGACCGAAGCACAAGGTGTCTTGCAATGGCTAAGCCAGAAGCAAGGATAGAGACCGATTTCTCCTGGTCAATAGGGGTTCAGAGAACTCCCCACCCACTCTTTGAATCTTTTGAGAAAAAGTGCAGAAAAAGGAGAAAGAGGAGTAGAGATGAGAAAAGAAATATTTGAGCACAAGGTGATCCAAGACGGCAGAGCCGACCAATAGGAATCCAGGTGGCAAAAAGACCGACCTTTCAGAGATCCAAAAGGAGTCTCCACCCACTCTACAGGAGATGAATAAGATAGGAATGAATAGGAGAAGGAGAAGAGTAAGGTTTAGAAAGATAGAACCTGATTTAGCACTTGAAATCCTTGTATCTTCTCAGCTTCCTAGAAATCCCTGAAAAGAAAAATCAAATAAACAAACTAAGTTAGTCCTAATATCTTAAAAATCCTAAATAAACACTAATTTCATAAATTTGTCAAAAAAACCATCAAAATCCCCGGCAGCGGCGCCAAAAACTTGTTCGCTCCCCCAAGTGTAGGGTTGCGATGTAGTAATAAACTCGGTAAGACCGAGGTCGATCCACAGGGACTTATGTAGGATTTCACAAACACATCCAAAAGCGTGTATTGAAAGCTAATAATCAGATTTTGAATAGAATTGATGTGAATGATAATTTTAAACTAATTTGAATGTAGACAATTATAAAAAGGCACTAGGGGTTCAAGGATCCACTTGTAGCAATCCTTGATGCTCAATCCGCTGTAGTTTCTCTTTCTCTCAACTAGAATCGACATTAAGGTCTATCTAGTCGGATGATAAAACTGTTAAACCAAACAATCTGTAATATGTAAGTGCAATGCATAGAATTCACTCAATGTAGGCTGAGCTGAGCATGCTCAATTGCATAGGTCATTCCCCTTTCCAAAAGGTCTAGTTCACAATCATAACCATCCTCAAGTCCTGTCACAAGACAAGGCTAGATCAGGATTTGAACTTGATTCAAATTACATGCACAATCTATACATAATACAGAAAATCAGCAAAGTAAAACTTTGGTAGGAAGTCCCTTCATAAAGATCATAGTACTAGAGCGCACTCCGATTCCTCGGATCATACAGGTCTAGACCGTCACAAACCAATTAAGCAATTAAGTAATTCTCCCAAACATCCATGAGTCATCATAAGACTAAGAAAAACTACTCAAAAACTTGTATAAACTTCAAACCTTAGTTTATAATCATGAATTCCACACTTAAAACCAACTAGCTACGAATTGAAACATCTTGGATCCACTACAAGCTTCACCTCTTAGCCCTAGCTAAGACGTTTAGCTGCTCATGATCTAAGGAAACATGAAACAACTATAAAAAATATGAAAACAGCAAAGCAAACTAGAAGGAGTTGTGAAACTCCGAAATTCACTTCGACAACCTCCACCCTCGCTTAAACCCCTCTAGGATACCCTAGGAACGATCCCTAGATGTCCTTTTATAGTAGGGAGGCTCCACAACTTCGGAAAGATCGAGAATTTGCGTAAGAGTTACGCAGCGCAGAGAAAATCGGACTGAATTTGGAAGTTTCTAAGTCCTCACGCACAGCCGACCGGTCATGACCGGTCGGTCCTCTTCATTGAAGCTCCAGCGTGCATGGCTGACCGGTCTTGACCGGTCTGGCCCTCTTGGCCGACCGGTCAAGACCGGTCGGTAGTCTTCCTTTTTCT
The DNA here is from genome assembly GCA_003013855.2 of Liriodendron chinense. Taxonomy (NCBI): domain Eukaryota; kingdom Viridiplantae; phylum Streptophyta; class Magnoliopsida; order Magnoliales; family Magnoliaceae; genus Liriodendron; species Liriodendron chinense. Next base: position 7,075 of record PVNU02003124.1, read on the forward strand.
TTTCTTCCTTTTCTTTTCTTTCCTTGCTCCTTTCTTTTACTTTCTTTCTTCTTTTCTTCTTTGGTCCTCAAATGATCTTCATCAAAACAGTCTCAAATGAGCCCTTTTTATCTTCAATTAGGTGGAACCACTCTCTGTCCTGTAGTCATAAAACATGCATTGGATTAGCCTACAAACCATACAAACCTTGCACAATGAGTGATGAATTTGGGTTAGATTTTGCACAATTAAGAGCTCAACACACGTGTCATCTACTATGCAAGTAGAACCTTAAACTCAGCCCAAGCAAACTACACTACTACAGAAAAAGAACCTTTAGCAGTAGTTTTTGCCTTGGACAAGTTTAGGTCCTACTTGATTGGATCCAAGATCATCATATTCACAGATCATGCAGCGCTTAAGTACCTTCGCTCTAAGAAGGATGCTAAGCCACGTTTGTTAAGATGGATCCTCCTATTCCAAGAATTTGACATAGAAATACGTAATAAGGAGTAGAAAACATAGTGGCTGACGATCTCTCTAGACTTGTTCTCACCGATTACCCTGAGACGACCACGGTCAATGACATGTTCCCTGATGAACAACTTTTTAAAGTCTCCCAATTGCCATGGTATGCGGACATTAGTAATTATCTTGCTACAGGTACAATTCTGAAACATTAGAAAAAGCAAGATAAAGATAAGTTCTTCAACGAGGTGAGGAAATTCCTATGGGATGATCCTTCCTTATTCAAGTATTGTCCCGATCAAATTATAAAGAGATCTGTGCCGGATGATGAGCAACACAGTATCATCTCCTTTTGTCATTCTCAAGCATGTGGTGGCCACTTCTCGGCTAAGAAGACCAGAGCCAAAATTCTGCAATGTGGGTTTTATTGGACCACCATGTTCAAGGACACCCATGAGTTTTGTAAAACATGTAAGCCTTGTCAGAAATTGGGAGGAATCTCCCGTAGAAATATGATGCCACTCAATCCCATCTTACCAATCGAAATTTTTTATTGTTGGGGCATCGATTTCATGGGTCCATTTCCATCTTCTTTTGGAAACTTATATATCTTGCTTGCCGTCGACTATGTGTCCAAATGGGTCGAGGCGATTCCATGCCAGAATAATGACCATAAAACAGTCATTCGTTTCTTAAAAGAGAATATTCTTTCCCGGTTTGAAATACCTCGAGTCATCATAAGTGATAGAGGGTCTCACTTTTGTAATCGCCCATTTGAAGCCTTAATGAAGAAATATGGAGTAAATCACAAAGTGAGCACTCCCTATCACCCACAAACAAGTGGACAAGCTGAGATATCGAATAGAGAGATTAAACATATTTTGGAGAAAACGGTGAACCCCGATTGCAAGGATTGGTTGCTTCGACTTACTGAGGCACTCTGGGCTTACCGTATCGCTTTCAAGACCCCCATTGGAATGTCTCCCTATAGTTTGTTTATGGGAAGGCTTGTCACTTGCCTGTGGAGTTGGAACATAGGGCATATTGGGCGATAAAGAAGATAAATTTTGATTCTGACAAAGCAAGCTCGTTACGCAAACTTCAATTGAATGAACTTGCGGAACTCCGGAACGAGGCATATGAAAATGTGAGAATTTACAAGAACAAGACGAAGGTGTTCCATGATAAGACCATCCTTCGTAAGACCTTCACGATTAATCAAAAAGTCCTTATGTATAATTCTCGCTTACATTTATTTCTGGAGAAATTTGAGTTCTCAATGGACCGATCCCTACATTATACAAACTGTTTACCCATATGGGACCGTCGAGTTGTTGAATCCAAGGAACGGTAACATCTTTAAGGTGAATGGTCAGCGATTAAAGTCGTTCTTTGATAATTTTCCTTCAGAAGGTATGTCCATACCTCTAACTGATCCTGTGTATCAGGATTTTTGATCTCCTAGTTTGATGGAGGTATAGAGTAGTTAGGATTAGGATTTTGTTGCTTTTTGTTTGTTATTTCATAGGTTTGTTAGAAGGAGGTAGAATCTCACTTTTTGTTCTCTCAGGTACTTTCCTTCCTCACTCCCTTTATTTTAGAATTGCTCTCATGTTTTACTCATTGCATATCTTTTACATTGAGAACAATGCAAGATTTGGTTGGGGGGTGTGGAATCATTAGGATGAATCCAGTGTTTTGTAACATCTCGAGCAATTATGTAGGAACTTTTTTAATTTTTCTACAACTTCAAAACTCCTCTAGAAAGCTTTGTTTCTATGCATTTGGGATTGTGTGAGTATAAGAGAGAAAAAGTAAAGTGAGTGAAGTTAAATATCTTGAGCAATCTTTAAGATATTAGTTTTATATGTGAATTCTCCTATTTTTATGATTGATAGAATTTCTAAACACCTTTACACCTAGTTCATATTACACGATTCTCACGCTTTAAAAGGATTATGTAGAATTGTGAATTGGTTAAGTTTGGATTTGAGGCATGGAGAAACCAAACTGGGGTACTTTGATCATCCTTGTCCATGGGAAAATAACGAAAGATATGGATTTCTAAAAATCCTATCTAATGAAAAAGAAAACAGAAATGAATGATGAAAATATGGGAATGATGGAGAATATGGTGGAAAAATTTCGAAAAGGGCTACCTATTACCAACCGGGGGATGTCTACCCGTAACCAAATCCGGAAATGAGACGTAGTGTAAAAGCCGTCAGAAGGATGGTAAGGCAAATTCCTATCATAGGCTTGTTGTTGATCTATACACCATTGAATCCATACCTTAATTAATTCACAAGGAAGGTAACCCAGGAAATCCATGAGATGAACATTCACCGAGCACACTAGGTTGAATTGTTGGGATCTTTCCATTTATCAATTAATCAGCGGGAATTCCATATAAGTACTTGTTATGTTAAGAGAAGGTTAAGGTCTCAACTTCTATCGCTAAGTTTTCTTGATTCTTGCACTTCCATATCAATAAATATATAGAAACATGTGTTCCGAAGGAGAGTTGGGTTTTGAAGAATGAATTTATTTCACGCATGTTTTGCTAGGGACTAGCAAAATGCTGGTTTGGGGATGTGTTGAGCTCTTAAATGTGCATATTCTAACCCCATTTTATCACTAACTATGCTTGAAATAGATGATTAAAGACCCAACTAATGCATGGTTTTGTGATTATAGAAATAAGAGAGAGGATTCATCTGAAATTGCGGTTTTAACACTAGTGAGATAAGCTTGAAGGTATGCTTATGTCCTAGAGGGGGGCTGAATAGGACCTTTTAATTTTTCTTGTAAATTCAAAAGCTCAATTGCATTTATACTATAATCTACCAATTAAGCACATGTAAATGATAGCAATTGATCACCCAAGATCCAACTCAATTTGACAACTCTTCTAAGAGAAGCATTTAGTCAAACAATTCATATGCATGCTTGTGTCAATCATTTAAAGATGGCATACGAGCATTTTGTCAAACATAAGATGGGCATACAGTTAAGCACTTATAAGATTGATCAACAAGGAACAAAATAGACAAAATGCATTCACCACATTGCACACGATGTATAGTGGTTCGGTTTCCCTACTCCACTCCCGGTTCCCGATCTCAACCTATGAGACCACCGGATTTCACTATAATCGTGGTTTTAAATCAAGTTAACCATCAACCTTGACATCCTTTGATCTAGGACCGCGTTTACCATCCGCCGATGGCCCAATCCAAGGTCTTAACGAGTTTGGATCTCAAACTCTCACCAATCCTAATCCAAGGACGGTCACGTACACTCTTGCTGGAGTTTCCCAATCCAAGGAATAGAGATTCAATAAATGAACTCTAAAAAACTAGATATACCTAGACGATTGAGCCCCGATTCAAAGCCTTTGATGAGTAGTTTCAGCTTCCACGAATGCCTTAGCTCCTCTCCAAGCTCCCACGATCAGCTACCAATGCATATGATGTTCCTAGACTAGTGCCGGGTAGGTGGGAGAAGGTATTGATGTTCCATATGCCTATTACAATGCAATGGATAATGAAGGAACCATCAATTGGATCATTCAATGGCTATAAATGACTTCAAGATGAAGATTGAATGATAGGGACAGCCATGAATGCCATGCTTGAGTTTATTGTTCAAACCGAGCTTTGAATACTCAATGCAGTGCCATTAATGGCTAGGTTTGAAGGATGAACTCAAGACTATGATGAGCAAAAGAGATTAGATGAAAGCCTTAATAACCTCTCTTATTGCTATAAATGGGTGTGCAAGATCTGCCCTCAAAGCCCTCGAAATATGCCTTTATAGGATCCAAGAATCAGGCTCCAACGGATAGAAAACGGTCACGTGCGACCTGTCTAAACTGCTCAACGACCGGTCTTGACTATGCCTCCAACCGGTCTGACGACCGGTCGTGCGACCGGTCTTGAGACTGGTCTCCCTATATGAAAAAATCCCCTGAAGTCTTTGGACATATTTTGGTCCATTTGCGACCGGTCGTGGGAGGTCAGCGACCGGTCGTGCGACCGGTCTCCCTTTAATCTATATTTCCCATTTAGTTGCTGGACAGATTTCGTCCATTTACGACCGATCCTACGATCGGTCCTAGAAGTCCAACGACCGATCTTCAGACCGGTCTTAGGGAAGACAGATATACTTCAGAAGGTGCTGTCTTCAACCCTGCTTCACCCGACCGGTCGTCAAGCCTTAATTTCGTTGCCTAAAATGGGGTGAACTCCCTCGATATTAATGGTGCTCAAGGAGATGGTTTTCCTTTGTTTTTTCAACTGATTGGCACCTACATAATGGAGGTCCAAGACTGATCATCTTGACCTTAAGTCTGGAGATCAATTGGCAAACATAAAATGCGATTCGAATGCCATGGACTTGGATGTTTTGGGATCCTATAGGCTTTCTATATAAAACTTACCTTCCGAGCATGATCTGGCTTGAATTTGAGTGCGGAAAGCTGCTTTGGTCTTCAAGTCTTGAGTCTTCAATCTTCATCGGGGCTCACGAGAGTTGACTGACTCAATGATCACGCAATTGACAATACAATGCACAAATCAGTGCACTAACAATCTCCCCCTTTGTCAATTACGTGACAAAACCTATCCTACCAAAACAAAATACATGTTCAAGATATTACATTGATAAAGCATTAAATACAGGACTCTTGACATGCCTAGTCTAAGCTGCTCCTCTTCAGTTTGCTCCCCCATAACCTGTCGATCCCTGCATCACAAAACATAGCAAACTGGTTTTGGTGGGACTTGGTCTTTCTCCCCCTTTTTGTTAGCAATTGACAAACTATTCTCTCCCCCTTAATGATATATCAATAAGGCTAAGGTAAGAGAAGATAGTATGTCACAGTTATAACTATAAGCTCATGCTAACAAGGAGAGTATAGGGTGCATGAATTTAAAACATGGAGCATGCTAAGGGAACTTGATTTAACAAGAAGATGTAACTATCTAAGCATAGTTAAGCATGCAACATTGGTCAGGGATATACATTTGCAATGAAAGCACAAAGGGCTTATAGCCCAATCAACCATCCTCCCCTCTTGGTATATCAAGACCAATACTAAGCAAAGATTAGCTTACAATGAAGCATAAAACTCAAGATGATTAGCTAATCTAAGCTGGATGATAGTCTAGCAAGAAAATATTCAGATTAAAGCAAAGCTAAACTACCGAATTTGGGCTAATGAGGCTTGAATCCTCTTATTTGCCCATGAGTACAAACATGAGGCTGAAATCCTCAGATTTTCCTATAGATCCAAAGAGGCTAAATTCCTCAAGTTCTTCAATTTGCACAAAATGAGGCTTAATCCTTAGATATGTATGTGAGCTCAATATGGTCTCCTAAGGTCACCTAACCTAGATCACAACCCCCTTGGGTATGATAAATAGGACCCAACATGCTTGTTGGAGGGAATTCATTTATCCTAGATTTTTCTCCCTTAGGTTCATTCCAAGTAGGAGAGCAATGTTTAGTAGGGGATATGACAATAGTTCCTACCCTAGTTATTATTGACCTCAACTAATCATTTTACTTATAGTTCAACATGAGGCAACATAGATTCCCCTTTTTACTCCGTATCATGAACATCCCAAAACAGAAAAAAAAAAAAACACTTACACCCAATTACATGTCAGAATATAATTTATAATAAAAACTTTATAAAGTGACATGTACTGACACGAAACATCTTCAATTTCTCCCCCTCAACATCTGCACCTAAGAAGGCTTACAAAACGAATTGGCTTCTTGGTGGGATATAGTTCTCCCCCTTTTTGTCAGTCATTGACAAGGGTTAGCTTAAAAAAGATTTGCCTATAAGAGCAGCGAAACTAAACCATGAATTAGGAGAGATAGATCATGAAACATATGGGAGAATAAAAGCAATACATAAAAACCTGATATACAATAATCATTACGCACAAGAGGGCCTTTCGCCCAATCAACCAACCACCCCAACAGGCATGTATATCAAGAGCAATGAAACACATTTAAGCTATATTAAACAGAACCGTGAGCCATAAGGGCTTAATGCCCAAACCATCCAACCTCCCCCTATCAATATACCAAGAAGAAGTAATAGACTCATAAATATAGCACTATAAAGCATAGAGAATACTACTATCTTCAAAAGATGAATCAATAAAGCTAAAAAAAAGAAGATCCAAACAAGTGATGACATCAATAGATATAACTATAAAGTGCAATCATCCAAGGGTCTAACAGTCATCTAAAATGTATAAATACATAACATGACGAGCGACAAGTGTCTTAGTCACCCAAAAAGATACTCCTAACCAAGACACATAATACAATGATGCTAAAAATCAGTCCCATCGCCTAGATCTGGTGGCAGTGCATCCCCACGAGCAGCTCGCTCCCAAGTCTCCAAACGCTTATCAATCTGGTCAAGGCGAGCCATAATAACCTCATGCTGCACGAGTAGAGTGGCCTGTCCCTGAAACAACTGAGACTCGGTCCGCTCCATCCTCTGCTCAATCCGTGTAAGATGGTCCTGAAGCTGGTGTAGCTCAACAGTATAAGCTGAAGAGTCCGCTGCAGGGGAGCTACATCGAGAGAACGCCCGTGGGGGTGTACTGAAGCGTCCAGGAGTGAAACGAGAATCGATGGAGGGATCGAATGATGTCGCTGCTGCTCCAGGTTGTGATGGCTCAGAGGAACCTGGAGGGGCCTCACACTGCAGCTGAGCCACCTGAAGTCGACGCTGGAGATCCTCTTGTATCTTGCGTATTTTGGTTATAATAGAGCAATTTAGAATGGGAGGTTTAACAATCACATCTGAGGGATCAACAAGTCCTACTGCTTTGGCCAACCTACAGATGAGATGCCCAAAAGGAAGACCCGCCGACAGACCATCAGACACCAAGATGGCGGACCGAATGGCTTTCATAATACGCGAGGGAAGACACATTCTACAGCCTTGACTGACATTATATAGAATAATGACCATGTCTTCGGGAAGGTCGGCCTTGTTGCTCTTCCTCGGGAATACGTTCTTGAAGAATATGTTGTGAATAAGACGATAATCCCAAGACATTGACGAGGCACAAAGGGCGTTGTTGTTAACCCATCTAGGGCACGCTTCATTGCATAAAGCTCTAGTCATGGTGTCTCGAAAGGCGGGTTCAGTCTCCTCATCATCAGAAAGCTCATCCTCATCAACAATAGACACTCTAGTAGCCTCAGCTATGGCAGGAAGACCGAATGTCCAAATCCCGTCAGCGAAATGGACTTCGAAAGAAGAAGAGTCATCGAGAATGATGCAACAACAAGACTAAAATTTTCTGACTACTTCTTTCTGAACAAGACCCCTCATATGGAGCACAGGCTCCCAACCTATTGCATCTAAAAGCTGGACCACCCGATAAGGTTCCAAGTCCACAAGTTTGGCTGATTTTTCACAAAGCACATCACGATTTTTGAAATTGTGCCAATTAGCAAGATGTGATGTGTCTGATGCAATAGGAGGGGGTTTGGAAGGAGATTTAGATGATGAAGCAACCCCTTTTCCTTTGGAAATCGTCTTCTTGGAGGTGGGTTGTGGGGGCCCCTCATCATGTTGGATTTTCGAGCGGCGTTCACGCCGAGGAGGGGATGCATCTTTCCTCCCACGAGAAGACATAGTGGAGCCGAACAATCCACACAAATATGCCCTAGGAATCAAAAGAGAAGGATACAACAAGGAAGAACAAGACTAAAACCCTTACTAATGAAGAAGATGATGATTGGAAGACAATGTACCACGTAGGGCTTTAATCTTCGATTGGAGACCTAGGGAAGCTTGAGGAGGGCAGGTGAGACCTCTAGGATGAAAGATGAGGAGAAGGAATTGGAATAGAACTGATTTGGGGCAGCCCTTTTGCCCTATAAAACACCCAATTCGCGCCCGCTGTACCGTCCAGGACCGGTCCAGGACCGGTCGCTAGACCGGTCGTACGACCGGTCGTGGGCCCTAAACTGCAAAAACTGTGTATTTTTTTTTGAAAATCTGCACAGCTGGATTTACTTTTAATTCTTAAAAATGGGTTTGTTTGTTATGAAATTATGCAATTTAGGATGACAAACGATCCATCATCAGATCATATCAAAAGCATCGGTTTGGCCATATAATTTTATGAAATTTTGATGCAAAAAATGAACAAATTTTAAGCAAACTGTGATGATGGATCTTATATCCAGATATACTTATTTATGCTCATAAATGATAAGGCTAAGAACCTCAGATTTTACTATAAAATGATAAACCACATTTATCTAAAGGCTAACAACCTGCAAAACAGATAGTTTGTTAGCCAATCCCCAATGCACAGCCACCAATGAATTTCCATGATATTACAGATTGATCAAGTTCATGGGGCTGGCATAGGGCTATGAGATTACTTGCCATTCATGACCCTCTTGGCAATAATCTCTACCTTCATAATTGGAGTATGTTTCTTTAAAACTCAAGGTGTTATAGTCAAGAGCTTTCTCCCAAATGTATAGATGTAGGGAGAGAAGGGTGTTGGAGATTATCAAGGTTTGCATGATATCTCGCTCTTTATCATCACCGGATTTAGAATCTAGTTATCCCATTTTTCTACCAGATTACTCCCAATATGTTATAATAAAGCATGAGGAGGAAGCATGACCATAACCATCTAAATGTGGCAAAGATGTTTAATTGAAGGATTTTCATATAATTACACATGCCTAAAAAAAAAATTCATCAAACCACATCATCTCAGACATAAAGATAAACAAATAATAGCATATGAGATGGCTAACTAAAGAACTCAAGATTAGTTATGCTAATTATGCATACAAGGATAAGTTCGATAGATAGAAAATGTTTAAAGAGGCTAAATTTCCTCAAGTTTACTTATAAAGCACAATTAACAGAATTTTCTCGGCAAGATTAAACAATTAAGCTTTAATGATATTCAATCAATTCAAGATACACAAACTTAGCCGAGAATGTCACATACTACACATGAAGCATGCAACATATATATGGTCACAAATGAATTTTAACTATTGAGCAAAATTGACCACAATAGGGATTGTCAAAGCACACAATCAATCCAAGCTAATCCAAGAGCAATTAGTTCAACAATCAAAATGATTTGAGCATGATACACAAGAGTTGGACTAATCAAAAGAGAATGAGGCTTAGTCCTCAAATTTACCAATATGCACATATAGCTAACTACTCGACTAGCACACAAAGCCACCCATGGATTTCCTAAAATCCAAAGGTCTAAAGATGTCAACTAGCCGTCTCATCTTGGTTGGCGCAGAATATTGGTTTTGGGTATATGAATTGCCAATATGATTCCCAATAACCCTTTGTTGTTTTCCCTTAGCCATATTCTGAATTTTCTGGTTCAAATGGGCAGCCTGCTTTAGCATCTCCCCCCACATAATCATATCTTTTAGAAGGGGATGAAACTTTTCTTTTCTTGCCAACCTTGTGAGATTTTTCTTCATTCTCAACTTTGATTGAGTTCTTCACAAATTTTGGAGCCTTCCCATGTTGGCTCTTCTTTTCTTGAGTCACTCTTTCAGTCACAATTGATTTAACTATTTGAGGTCAGATTGAGGTGCATGGCGGTCGTTTTGCAATTGGGCATTGAAATTTATAGTGTCCCGCCTCTCCACAAAAGTGGCATGAGAGAGCCGACTTGGGTTTGCTCTTAAGTGAAGAAGACTCAACCTCCACAAATACCAGAGAAGGGGTTTTCTTGACATATTTGTAACCCCATTTTTCTCCCAAATCTTTACCCATAATACAAGATTTACTTATTTGCGCATTTTGGGTCTCTTGGTCTTTGTTCTCATTGGTGTAGGTCTTAAGTTGGTTGACCTCAAGTTTTAGAGCTTGATTTTCATGTTTAACTGTTTTAAGTTCAAGTTCAAGCTCTTCAATTCTTTTTAATGCCTCTCTCAATTCATTTTGAATATTTTTTTTTCTTTAGTTAGAGAGACATGGTCAATTTCCAACTTTTGTTTTTCAATCTTTTCTTTATTGAGCTCTTTCATAACTTTTAAATTTTCACAATAGAGCTCATTATAGACATCTTGTAATTGGTCATCCTCATCGTTATCTTCCTCTTCACTACTAGAGGATGTCTCATCATTGCTCATATTCTCCCTTAAATTGATACTTACAACTCTTTCAGTAGAAGGGATGGGCATGGATGAATTAGTTGTGCAAGAATGTTCATAAATAGATTCCAACTTCTCCCAAGCTTGCTTAGCGGATTCGCAAGTAGATATTCTATTTTGTTCCTCTTGGGAGAGGGCACAACGGATTACATCAAGGGCTTCAAGATTGCTCATAGAATTGGCCCTTTCTTCTTTACTTCATTTTGATTTATCTTTTGGAGTGGAAGTGGTCGTACCCTTACTTTTAGTTTGAACAATAGGGACCAACCAACCTTTCTCAATTATGTCACATATAGCTGGATGTAGTGACATTAAAAATATGCTCATTCTAGCCTTCCAATATGTATAATCGGATCCATCAAAGTGTGGAGGACTAGAAATCAAACTTGCCTCGGAGTTGGACATACTTACAAGCTTACTTAGGATCTACCTCTAGGCAATTAAGCCCTTAAAGAGGAACCCGCTCTGATACCAATTGAAATTGCGGTTTTACCGCTAGTGAGATAAGCTTGAAGGTATGCTTATGTCCTAGAGGGGGGGTGAATAGGACCTTTTAATTTTTCTTGCAAATTCAAAAGCTCAATTGTATTTATACTATAATCTACCAATTAAGCACATGTAAATGATAGCAATTGATCACCCAAGATCCAACTCAATTTGACAACTCTTCTAAGAGAAGCATTTAGTCAAACAGTTCATATGCATGCTTGTGTCAATCATTCAAAGATGGCATACGAGCATTTTGTCAAACATAAGATGGGCATACAGTTAAGCACTTATAAGATTGATCAACAAGGAACAAAATAGACAAAATGCATTCACCACATTGCACACGATGTATAGTGGTTCGGTTTCCCTACTCCACTCCCGGTTCCCGATCTCAACCTATGAGACCACCGGATTTCACTATAGTCGTGGTTTTAAATCAAGTTAACCATCAACCTTGACATCCTTTGATCTAAGACCGCGTTTACCATCCGCTGATGGCCCAATCCAAGGTCTTGACGAGTTTGGATCTCAAACTCTCACCAATCCTAATCCAAGAACGGTCACGTACACTCTCGCCGGAGTTTCCCAATCCAGGGAATAGAGATTCAATAAATGGACTCTAAAAAACTAGACATACCTAGACGATTGAGCCCAGATTCAGCGCCTTTGATGAGTAGTTTCAGCTTCCACGAATGCCTTAGCTCCTCTCCAAGCTCCCACGATCAGCTACCAATGCATATGATGTTCCTAGACTAGTGCCGGGTAGGTGGGAGAACGGACGGTGTGGATGACATACTAACGTCAAGGATGACATACTAACGTCAAGGATGAGCCCCACACTCGTCCTAAAGGTAAACGGACGGTGTGGATGGTGAAATTACGTCGGGTAGTCTAACACGACACCCACGTATGCGTGCGGAAGCGTAAGAGCAACTAGAATTATGACTAAACCTATAGGAGGGGGTGATTAGGACCTATTTTGAAATTCTTTTCGCCTACTTATATAATACAACAAATCAAACTAAGTAAGCAAGAATACTTCGGCTTCCAAGCCTAAGTGGGTCCAATCACAAGACTAGCAAATGATTAAGCAATAAACAGCCTAGTCTAAAGCATGCATAGGTAATCAAAAGATTTAACTAATCAAGCTCCTAACCTATGCAACCTATGTAGACTTTTGAAAATGGATCAATGAGCTCAAGTCTACACAACTAGTGAAAGTACATCTTATGTGTGGATGTGCCTAATTGGTGCCTAGCATACATTCCTATCAAGCATTCATAATTAGACAATTAAACTAACAATGCTAAGATATCAATGTGCTCAATACAATCACAAACACAAGCATGTATAGTGGTTTGACTACTTGCCTACTCCACTCCTGGTTCAAGTACTCAACACCTTTGAGCACACCGGCATTCACTATCGGAGGTTTTAAATGAGGTTCACCTCTCAACCTTTACACGGAGGATTTACCAGTTCACCTCTCAACCATGACCGGAGTTTTGGACAAAGGGCTAACTCTCAACCCAAACGGAGTTTTGGACATAGGCTAACTCTCAACCCGTCTCACGTTCACTCCCGTGATGGAGGCTCCCCCTTAGAGACTTAGTTTAGGCCCGGCAAACGGGCCAAGGAACGGCTGACGTCCCTGAATTTAGCCCGACTAACAGCCAAGGATCGACTAACGACCCTAGATCGAGTTTGTCAAACAAACTCTACACTCAACTCCCACAGGAAATTGAGTGGATGGACTCCTAACAAGACAACCTTACTTGTCGGATTGAGCCCGTTTGTAGCGCCGGTTCGGGTTGCTTGATCTCCGCTCTCCCGTGCTTCAATCAGCTTCCCTTGCTCCCTCGATCGTGTCGCCGTTGCGTCGCCAATGCCTCAGCCACACTCGATCAAACACCTTGCATGTGATGCCTTTGAGATGCCCAAGGTGATAGGAGGATGGTTGAATCTACTACATGGGATATGTAGCTTGTTCTAACTAGGAGATTCACCTAGAGGGTCTTCTAGAGGTCTTGAACAAGAGATATGCCTATATGGTATAGTGTTTCACCTCTAGAATTGAGAGAGGAATCAAGTCATCTCTAGATTGCATTTGAATGCCCTCACTTGTGTTTAAACAAAAGGGATATGACTTGAAACTCCTCCTCTTTGAGGCCTCATATGATGTACAAGTGTGGGGAATAGGCTCTCAAAACCCTCTCTACCGAGCCCTCAAAACGAGCCAAGCCCTTATATAAAACAATGCACAACGGATTAAAAACGGGCAAATAACGGCTAGTGCCGATCGGTCGACGACCGGTCGGTCAGGGGCCATGACCGGTCGTCCAGGGTCCACGACCGGTCGGCCATAGGCCAGTTGAAGACAGGGTCTTATTGTCTTAAGGTGGGAGGTCTGCACGACCGGTCAAGACTGGTCGGCCAGGGGTCCACGACCGGTCGTCCAGGGTCCACGACCGGTCGGTCCTATGACCTGCACACACCAACTGCCTACTGACCTCTCTGGACTGTCTGTCTAACCGGTCTTGACCGGTCGGCCAGGGGTCCACGACCTGTCTCGATCGGTCGGACAGGCCTGGGTTCAGCCCACTGTTTTGCTGACCCATTCATATTTCAACCCTCTCACTTAGGCCAAGTTTTATGTGATGTTTTGGGACACCTAGGGCCAATCTATGATGAATAAAAGTTCCCTAATATGGTCAAGGTCATCAAAGAGGTTAAGGGGTTGGGTTTTAGTCGAGGTTAAGGCACCATGGCATCACTTTTACCTGATTCTTCTTCCTTGATGCAGCGGGGCCACTGAGTCTTCGATCTTCATCTTCATTGGGCTCAACCGACACTCGACTCACTGATGTAAGTGATTGACAAACAAGGTGCACTAGTATGCCACGAAAAAGTGCACTAACAGATGGGATATACATGATATGGTGGTCTTTAATAGTTGGGTACAAGGGTAGGAGGGGTGAGTCATATGAGTATACAACAAGCTGAGTTACTAGGATCAATCAACATGGTGAGTCAATAAGGCAGGTTGACAAGGCGGGTCAACATGGTGAGTTAACAAAGTGAATTGACAAGACAGTTAAACAGGGTGAGTTTAAGAAAGTAGCCCTGTGACTTGGATCGAGCGAACTTTAGGGATTCCCATGCATCCAGATATATATATGACCTTTCAATAAGGTTTTACACAACTAATCATCAAGGTGGATCCACAGGATGGACAACACGGTCATTCGAACACATACACTAAGGTGGTCCCAAAGCCATCATGTACATAACACGCTAGGGTCCATTCATTTGGATTGTTTAGATCAAGCACAAAATTAAGGCGGTCCTAATGGATGGGCAGCATACATATCGCACCATAGTGGCCAATGGCAGACGTGGATAGAACACATGCATAACAAGGTAGACCAGTGGTTGGGGATAACCGCACAAAGGAGTGGGGAAGCCACATACATTAATGGGCCCCAACAGTTTGGGATCAACCCGATATTTGTGCTTTCCCACTAAGCAGGTGAGATGGAAACCAAACACCATGGTGGGGCCCGCACACCACACGTGTGGAACCCCACCCATGGCTGGGTGACTTATGAATAGGAAGAATGGCAAATAAACATAACAGATGGGTCCTGTAAAGTTTCCAATGGTAGGCGTTCAACCACCCTTATTTTCTACATGTGGCCCACCCAAAACTAGGCCCACACCCCTGCCAAGAAGAATGACAAGGTATACCCAACATTCATCAAGGTGGGACCCAAAGTTGGGCCCTATCACCTTTGGTTAGATGGATAAATAAACATTACAATGGCCCCAAGGAAGGTTTCAGAGGTGGGCATCAATGGCCACTGTTTCTTACGGTGTGGTCCACTTGAGGTTTGTATTTATCTCATTATGCTAGCCCACGGCCCTAAAATAATATGGAAAAATAGATGGTCAGCACAGATAAAACAGATGCATCGTGGTGGGACCCACAGGGTGGGCCACCTGCTGGGCAGCGTGCCAAAGCACGCTGCTTGCAGCATGGCACCCAGATGGGCCCCAAGAGTTTTGAATCAAACTGATATTTTTGTTTTCCCATTCATCTATATACATGTGATCTTATGAACAGGTTGAATGACAAATAAACATCACTGTAGGGCTGGGAAGATTTCAATGGTGGAGATCATTATTCCCACTATTTCCCGTGGCATGGTCCACTTGTCATTTGGATGTGCTTAAATTTTTGGGCTTAGCCACTAAAATGAGCTGGAAAAACATATGGACGTAATAGATAAGGCACATACATTCTAGGTGGGCCCAACTGAGTTTTTCGATCAAGCTGATATATATATATAGATATATATATATATATATATATATATATATATATAGATATATATATATATATATATATATATATATATATATATATATATATATATATAGATATATATATATATATAGATATATATATATATATATAGATATATATATATATATATATATATATATATCTATATATATATATATATATATATATATATAATATATATATATATATAGATATATATCTATATTGTTTTCCCTCTTCCACACGTGTGTGGAATTATGAACAGGTTGGCTCTCAAATAAACATCATGGTGGGCCATAGGAAGGTTCCAACAGCAGGTCACTGTCCCCACTGTTTTCTATGGTGAGGCCCCCTTGAGACTTGGATCTGTCTCATTCTTGAGATCATGCCCTAAAATGATCTCCCCAAATGGATGGACGGTGTGGATATAGCACTACAACATGATGGGGCCCATTGAAGCTAGTGGCATCACTCCAGTAGCGTGACAGCTACTCAATCGTCAGTAGCTAACTGGCGTCCGTTTACTTACTTTTTTTTCCTTTCTTTTTTTTTCTTGGATTTTATCTAGTGGGCCCCACAAGAGGACGATCCACTTCGTTCATCAGCTGGGCCATCTCATGGTGGGCCCAATGAGCCCTATATTGGGTACCTGATTCAGTCTAGAAACCTCAAGGTGGGCCAAAGGATTTTCAGCAGTACACTCCATCACCTTCGTTGTTTTCATGTGGTGCGGTCCACTTAAGATTTGGATCAGATTCAGATTTGGGGCCTGGCCCTAAAATGATTTAGGAAAACAGATGGACGACGTGGATTAAACGTAAACATCAAGGTGGGTCCCACGAGTGGGGACCCATTCAACTGTCCAGGTGACACAGGACTATTCCAGCGTTCTGACGCTGTGAACGTCCAGCGTCTGACGTTCCCTTCTCCTTTCTTCTTCTTCTTTTTTTTTTCTTTTCTTCTTTGTTCATATAAAGTGGGGCCCACATGGGTATTATCCAATCCATTCATCAGGTTTCCCAGCTCATTGGGGACCTAATAAGCCCAATATTGAGCAGGTGATTCCGTCTATAAACATCACGGTGGGCCACGAAAGTTTCAATAGTGGTCATCGTTGTCACGCCCCAAATTCGGTTCTCGACGTCCATTCGCTGTAACCAGAATTCAGAGGTGGCAGCCTCCGTAGTACCCCGATCTTAGATCCTAACCCTACACGTCAGGTTCCGATCCTGGGATACCACAAGGAGGATTTTAGGGTCTGAATTTTTTTTTTTTTTAAACATGAACATCACCTTATGAGTACCATGAAAGACAAACTCAATATTTCCACTAAATCAAATCGTTTATATACAGTACTGAAAAGTAAATACACAATGCGCAAATATAAAAACTGTGCACAATCTGGCACCTCCTGCTACTGCACTCCCAACTTCAACTCAACGTTGCTGATACACTCTGGTATAACCTGCAGTGTAACAAACGCGCATAAGCTTCGAATGAACCTTTGTGAGTGCGTGTGTGCGTGCGCAATGCGTATGACAAGCATGATAAATATCAGAGTAAACAGTAAAGCATGATGAGAAATCTAAACCAAAACTTAGCCTAATTAGGCTACACGATCATATGATATGAATAACCAGCCTACAACGGCTATGCAAGCATGCAATACAGATAACTAACCCACCATGGCTATGCAAGCATGCAATACAAGTAACCAGCCTACCAAGGCTATATACTCATACTATGCAATGGCCTACAGGGCCTAATGTCGCATACAATGGTCCAATGCATATATGCAAATCACCACCTCTAAGTACAGTGGTACAGATACGAACAGTCATAATGCGATCGCCTAAGCAATGCAGGACTCGGAACTGGTAGCTCGCCCAGGCTTACAGCCCCACCCACATCACACCCACCCACGTCAGGATCGTCCCACACCATACAGAACATCAGTCACATCACTGATACCAATACCATCTCTGAAACGGAACATCACCGGGGTCTCACAGACCTCACTACTCACCAGTAGAATGCCAAAGCCTATCTGGTGCAATAGCGGACCTACTCACAGCTGGTCAAACTCAACCCACTTTGCCAACACTCTTCCGGCAAGTTAGGTCAGACCTCCTTCCAAACTGACCACGTACAGTGGAAAACACCGCCGTTTGGTATTCGGCATACTGGTGTATGATTAAACCACCCGGTCCTTGAATGGAGCACCCACCTTGGTACCAACGGGATCAGGGACTTTCACCTAGGGACATCTTTGGCATCTAGTTTAAAGATCACATATTTTCGGTGTTCTGCAAACCACGATGGAGCTGTGGTTGCAACGTAGTAACCATGCTATATGCGGCACAAGCAGACGGTGCGATATGCAACCATGCATACAAACGTTAGACGACATGCCCGTGCAAGTCTCCAAAGAGCACCATAAAACTATAAGGTCTCAAACACAATGTCACCGTCAGCTGGTAATGAACTGCACGACAATCACGACCGATATGGCCGGTTGATACAAGACAATCAGATGAGCCAAGCATTCATGATGCATGAGTCAAGTATGCAGTATGAGTGCCAACAAGTAGTCCATCTACCACGATGGCTATAAATCAATCTAGTCCAACTTATTTGAGATATGATTAAGATGAGGGGACACATATGAATGATCGAGTCATAGTGCGGGATGTCGCTAGCCAGGGAATCTCGCACCAAGGGCTACAAGGTATGCTAAGTTATGCCTACCATACAATGTAAGTCAGGATGATAGATTCCTGTCCTCGAATAGTCCCATACCTATTGGAGAGGTTTGCGATAGAGAGCACGTGAATTACATTTGCGCGACTACATCTCGAATGCTTTATGAATGCGTTTATGCCCTAGTGGTCCCCAACTAACAATGGTGATTCGGGATGCATACTCATTACACATGCATGGTGGTTGTCGGAGCATATAGTATAAAGATCACATATGAGTATTCCAACAACACTACGTGTGGCAACAGACATACTAAAAATAGCATAAAAAGATAATTCACTTATAACACAAGCAAACATAAAGAGATAGGACCCTAAATGGATGGTATACAACAACACAGATGGTCCAACAATTGAACGGTGTAGATTAACCTTCAACATTCAGATAACCCAAATGGAAAGAAATGATTGAACACACTACCGACACATCAAAGGTAGAAGCTACTTGAGCGGCAAGAGTAGAATACTCAAAATCATGCCGAGACCCATAATCCTGTAGTACAGTGGAGTTGAACACAATAATGGTCCGTAAAAGGAATGTCATAGAAGGGGTTGCAAGATAGACATGTCATGACAGAGGATTATAAATGGTAGGGTAATCTACAATAGATGGTCAATACAATGAGGTCCAAAAAGGGACAACAGGTCTAACCTCATACTACAAGATAGGCTCCATATAATGGATGGCCTAGATGACATACGAACGTCGAGGATGAGCCCCATACTCGTCCTATAGGTAAATGGACGGTGTGGATGAGATATATACGATATGGTAGTCTTTAATAGTTGGGGACAAGGGTAGGAGGGGTGAGTCATATGAGTATACACAAGCTGAGTTACCAGGGTCAACCAACATGGTGAGTCAACAAGGTGAGTCAATAAGGCAGGTTGACAAGACGGGTCAACATGGTGAGTTAACAAGGTGAGTCAATAAGGCAGGTTGACAAGACGGGTCAACATGGTGAGTTAGCAAGGTGAATTGACTAAGACGATTCAACAGGGTGAGTTTAAGAAAGTAGCCCTGTGACTTGGATCGAGCGAACTTTAGGGATGACCTTTCAATAAGGGTTTACACAACTACTCATCAAGGTGGATCCACGGGATGGACAACGCGGTCATTCGAACACGCACACTAAGGTGGTCCCAAGGCCATCCTGTACATAACATGCTAGGGTACATTCATTCGGGTGGTTTGGATCAAGCACAAATTTAAGGCAATCCTAATGGATGGCCGACATACATATCGCACCATGGAGGCCAATGGCTGACGTGGATAGAACACATGCATAACAAGGTGGACCCGTGGTTGGGTATAACCGCACAAAGGAGTGGGGAAGCCACATACATCAATGGGCCCCAACAGTTTGGGATCAACCCGATATTTGTGCTTTCCCACTAATCAAGTGAGATGGCAACCAAACACCATGCTGGGGCTCGCACACCACACGTGTGGAACCCTACCCATGGTTGAGTGACTTAAGAACAAGGAGAATGGCAAATAAACATAACAGATGGGTCTTGTAAAGTTTCTAATGGTAGGCATTCAATCACCCTTATTTCTACGTGTGGCCCACCCAAAACTGGGCCCACACCCCTGCTAAGAAGAGCGACAAGGTATACCCAACATTCATCAAGGTGGGACCCAAAGTTGGGCCCCATCACCTCTGGTTAGATGGATAAATAAACATTACAAGGGCCCTAAGGAAGGTTTCAAAGGTGGGCATCAATGACCACTGTTTCCTACAATGTGGTCCACTTGAGGTTTGGATATGCTTAAATTTTGGGCTCAGCCACTAAAATGAGCTGGAAAAAAAACATATGAACGTAATAGATAAGGCACATACATTCTAGGTGGGTCCCATGAGTGGGCCACCTGCTGGGCAGCCCAACCAGCCCCGCCAGCGCCCCCTTTTCTCTTCTTTATTTATTTATTTATTTATTTATTTATATCTCATCAAGAGGGGTCCACAGAAGTTTTTGATCAAGCTGATATTTTTGTTTTCCCTTCCTGCACACGTGTGTGAGCTTATGACCAGGTTGGATCTCAAATAAACACCATGGTGGGCCATAGGAAGGTTTCAACGGTAGGGTCACTGTCCCTACTGTTTCCTTTGGTAGGGCCCTCCTGAGATTTGGATCTGTCTCATTCTTGAGATCATGCCCTAAAATTATCTCCCCAAATGGATGGACGGTGTGGATGGTACATATACATCATGGTGGGTCCCACGAGTGGGCCACCCACTGGGCAGCCCAGGGGCCAGCGTTGCTGACGCTGTGGGTGGCCAGCGTGCGGTCGCTGCCTCCCTTTTCCCTTTTTATTTATTTATTATTATATTTTTTTTTGTGTTGTTGCGGTCTTCATCAAGTAGGGCCCACATGAGGACCATCCACTTCATCCATTATATAGACAACCCTATGGTGGGCCCATTGAGTATAAATTTGGACAGGTTTCGTAGCATACACACATCACAGTGGGCCTTGGAAGGTTTTAACATCAAAGAAATCTTTCCTTTGGTATGGCCCACTTGAAGTTTGGATCTCTCACATTATTGGGCCCCTGGCCTAAAATGATACGGAGAGACCGATGGACGGAGCGGATATAACATACGCATCATGGTGGGACCCACAGGGTGGCCCACCAGCTGGCACCACGAGCCCAGCGTCCGTGGACGCTGGGTACTCCCAGGGCGACCGAGAGGCTGCGCCTTTCCTTCTTCCCTCTTTCTTTCTTTTTTTTTTGTTTTTCTATGGTTTTCGCCCAGTGGGGCCCACAAGAGGATGATCCACTCCGTCTATCAGCTGGGCCATCTCATGGTGGGCCCAATGAGCCCAATATTGAGTATGTGATTTGCTCTAGAAACATTAAGGTGGGACAAAGATTTTACAGCAGTAGACATCATTATTTCCACTGTTTCAAGTGGTGCAGGTCCGTTTAAAATTTGGATCGGGTTCATCCTTGGGCTCCGGCCCTAAAATGATCTGGGAAAACCAATAGACGGTGTGGATACAACAAAAACATCAACGTGGGTGCCACGAGTGGGGACCCCATTCCAACCGTCCTGACGCTGGATGGTTCCAGCGTCCTAGACGCTGTGAACGTCCAGCGTCTGGACGTTATTTTATTTTTTATATATATATTTTTTTCTTTTTCTTTTCTCTTAGTTATTTCAGGTGGGGCCCACTTAGGGAAGATCCAATCCATTCATCAGGTTTCCCAGTTCGTTGGGGACCTAATAAGCCCAATATTGGGCAGGTGATTCCGTCTACAAACATCACTGTGGGCCATGGTAGTTTCAATAGTGGACATTGTGTTCTCCACTGT
Source organism: Liriodendron chinense (assembly GCA_003013855.2). Lineage (NCBI taxonomy): Eukaryota > Viridiplantae > Streptophyta > Magnoliopsida > Magnoliales > Magnoliaceae > Liriodendron > Liriodendron chinense. The sequence goes on from PVNU02003124.1 coordinate 28,640, forward strand.
TTTCGATGTTGTGGTCCACTCGAGATCTGGATCTACTTTATTCTTGGTGTCCAGACATAAAATGGGCTGGAGAAACAGACGGACGGCGTGGATCAACTACATGCGTTAAAGGGGGTCCCACGAGTGGGCCCCAACGTCAACGCCCAAAAGGGGCTAGGCGCTGCTGGGCAGCAGCGTCCTCTGGACGCTGACTGTCCAGCGGCCGGGCTTCCCGTCCCTTTTCTTTTCTTTCTTCTTTTTTTATAATACTAATTATTATTATTATTATTATTATTATTATTATTATTATTATTATTACAGTTATGTGAGGCCCATTCATGGACGATCCAGCCCATCCATCTCATTGCCCATCACAAGGTGGGCCCAAGGAAATAAAATGAAAGGTAAACAAGAAAAAAGGGGGGAAAGTTTGCACTCACAATGATGGTTGGACGGTTGGATTGCCGATCGGACTGTCCGGATGATGATCGGGGTCCTCCAAGCTTGATCTCCTCCTTTAATCTCTCTAACTCTCTCTTGATCTCCCTCTAAATCTCTTTACTTCTCTCTCTTCTTTCTCTTCTCTCTCTCTCTCTCAAATCTCTTTCTCTCTCCTTGCAAATAGGGAAAATGAGAAGGCCACCCCCCCTACGTATGGCTCTTGTATGGGAGAGAGGGGGGTACATTTGGTGATGATGATGATGATGGGAAAGGACATGGGAGGAATGGGTTGGAGTTGACTTTGGTGAGAGAGGAATGGGATAGGTATGGTGTGTGTAGGCTAGGGTAATGATAGGGGTATGGGTGAGGGTGATGGTGATTGATTTGACATGTTGTTGGGATTTGTGCAAGTGTGGCCCACGCCACACGCGCGTTGCGCGGCCCACCTCGGATTGCTCAAAAGTACGCATCTCACACACCGGGTATCGCAATGGGGCTTGCGCGCGGCGTTGGAATCGTGGCGCCCGAGCGGTCGCAAGGGTACAAGTCTTAGGTCGTTGCGGTACTAAATCAGGGTCGCGATCAAGGCTCTCTAATCTGGTCCATCCGGGACGTACCGGTATCGGAAACTAAACGTACGGAGGGCAATTCAGGGTACGGGTCTTACAATCGTTATCTCCACTGTTTTCTATGGTGTGGTCCACCCGAGATCTGGATCTACTTCATTTTTGTTGTCCAGCCCTAAAATGGGCTGGAGAAACAGATGGACGACATGGATCGAATACATGCATCAAGGTGGGTCCCATGAGTGGGGACCCACGGTCAACGCCTAAAAGGGCTTTCAGCCCAGGCACTGCTGGACAGCAGCGTTCTCTGGACGATGACTGCCCAGTCGCTCTCTTCTTCTTCTTCTTCTTTTTCTTAAATACTTTTTTTTTCTTTTGTGCCTTGACCAGTGGGGTCCACACGTGCAGGATTCACTCCATTCGGGCCATCTCATGGTGGGCCCAATGAAATAAAATGAAAGGTAAACGAGAGAAAAAGGAGGAAAGTTTGCACTCACAATGATGGTTGGACGGTTGGATTGCCGATCGGACAGTCCGGATGATGATTGGGGTCCTCCAAGCTTGGATCTCCTCCTTCAATTCCTCTAATCTCTCTTGATCTCCCTCTAAATCTCTCTCTACTTCTCTTTCTTCTCTCTCTCTCCTTTCTCTCTTTCTCTTTCTCTTTCCTTTTTCTTGCAAAAATAGGAAAATGAGAAGGCCACCCTCCCTACGTATGGATCTTGTATGGGTAGAGAGGGGGGTGCATGAGGTGATGATGATGATGATGGGAGAGGGCATGGGAGGTATGGGTTGGAGTTGACTTTGGAGGTGAGAAAGTGATGGGGTGGGTATGGTGTGTGTAGACTAGGGTGGTGAGAGGGGTATGGGTAAGGGTTATGGTGATTGATTTGACATATTGTTGGGATTTGTGCAAGTGGGGCCCACACCACACGCTCATTGCGTGGCCCACCTCAGATTGCGCAAATGATCGCATCTTTCACACCGGGTATCGCAATGGGGCGTGCCGCGTAGCATTGGAATCGCAGCGCCTACGCGGTCACAGGGGTATAGGTCTTGGGTCATTGCGGTACTAAATCAGGGTCGTGATCAAGGCTTTCTAATCTAGTCCATCCAGGACATACTGGTACCGAAAACTAAACGTACGGAGGGCAATTCAGGGTACGAGTCTTACAGATTATCTTCAGTTTAGTTGAAAGCATCTATCTACATCAATCTCCTAAAATCTATTTAGTTAGTTCTTAAGTAGAAACCATTGGAAGTGTTTTTGTGAATTCCTACACAAGTCCCTGTGGATCGACCTCGGTCTTACCGAGATTATTACTACATTGTAACCCTACACTTGGGGAAGCGAACAGGAGCCACGTGGTAAAAAATGTTTAGATTCTCCAATTTTGTTTGAAAGTATGGCTGGAAATCAACCCAACCCTATGGTCAATCAAAATTTGGGCCAAAACCAAACCAAAACTGGAGAGAATGTGGTTGAGAATGTTCCCCGACCTAAAACATTATGTGTGTTGAACCTCCAATTTATACACAAAGTAGCCCATTACTTCACATTATATACATGGTTTGCATGTTTAACAGGCCCATCTAATGCATGTTTTGTGATTGTAGGAATGAGAGTGACTTCGCCTTGGTGACCAAAAAGAGTGTATTTAGGAGCCTTTAAATGAAGGCCCAAGGTGGACCAAAGAAGGAAGAAGAAAGAGGGAGAAAAGAGAAGAAAGAGAGAAGAAGAAAAAGAAGAATAGAGGTCCAACCGGTCATGATCGGTCAGCCATGGGAGCCACGACCGGTCCTGACCAGTCAGCCACCATGCTGTCCCCCTTTGAAACTTGCTGGACAAAGGACCAAGCTAGTCCGACCGGTCGGACACCTCTCTATGCACGCTGGACTCAAAACAGACTAGTCCGATAGGTCAAGACCGGTCGGCCATGCCAGTCCGACAGGTCGAGACCAGTCAGCCTTGCGTTAACAGCGGTTTCTAATTCGAAGTTCCGAGAATTTCTGCACAAGTGCGTAATGCTACGCAATTCTGGAAGATTTCGACGCGATAGAGCTTCCCCACTATAAAAGGACACCTAGGGTCTCTTCCTAGGGTATCATAGAAGCTGAGGAACCTCGTGGGAGGTGAAGGAAGTCGTCGTGGAGCGTTTGCAACCATCCCAACTCCGGGTTTTTATGCTTTTTATGTCTTTTTCATTGAGTTCTAGTCGTAGTATGACAATGCTCAGCTAGAATCTCTCAGCTAAGGCTGAGAGGTGAAGCTTGTAGTCAATTTCATGTTTAGTTCAGTTTGATTCAAGTAGTTTTCACTTTAAGTTTGAATTTTACATGTTCTAGTTCATATAAAGTTGATATTTTTAGAAGTTTTATGAGAGTTCATGTGCTCCAAACATGGATTCCTTACAATTCTCTGACATTATCATGGTTTGCTTGATTAGATTCGAATTATGGTAACCCTTGAGCATGTCATAGTCCATAGGCATGGCTGTTACTCCGAAGGCTATGATTTGAATGCTATGTGGTTGAATGGGACTAGAACTTGGAAGTTCAACTTAAGTGGGATTGAATGTGTTTAATGCTTTATATTCCAACTAGATGAGAGATAGAACTTCAAATCTAGTTGTGTTTGATGCTTGGATTGATTGGATTGACATGGGATTGTTACAAGTGGATCCTTGAAAGCCTTAGTTCCTTTAATCACTGTTTTTCTTAAGTTACTGTTTTAACATAAATTCGCTCAATTGAATCTGTTAATTATTGCAATCCTAGTTGTTGGAATAGTTTAGAAGTTATTTTCTAATTCCTTATTGAACGACATCGGTCTTACCGAGATTTATTACTACATCGCAACCTTGCACTTGAGGCGAGCGAACAAGTTTTTGGCGCTGTTGCCGGGGAATTTTAAGTAACGGTTTTAGATTGCTTTAGTGGCTCATATTCATGCTCATTGCATATCTTTTTACATTGAGGACAATGCAAGATTTGGTTGGGGGTGAGATGAGATTCCTCATCTAGTAGTTTACAACATTTCGAGCATCATATGTGCAAATTTTTTTGAATTTTTTAAAAATTCAAAGCTCTTTTAGAAAACCTTATTTCTATGCATTCAAGATGATACGAGTATAAGAAAAGGAAATATGAAGTGAGTGATGTTGTAAGTCTTGAACTAATCTTAATATAATGGTTTTATATGTGAATTCCCCTATTTATGTGATTGATAGAAAATTTGAACACTCTTACACCTAGTTCACATTACACGATTTTCATGGTTTGAAAGGATTATGTGATTTGTGGATTGGTTAGGCTTTGATTTAAGGTGTTAAGAAACCAAGCCGGGGTACTTTGTCCACCCTTGTCCATGGGAAAATAACGAAAGATATGGATTTCTAAAAATTCTATCTAATGTAAAAGAAAAAGGAAATGGAAGGATGAAAATATGGGAATGATGGAGAAAATGGTGGAAAACTCCGAAAAGGGCTACCTATTAAAAATCGGGGGATGGTCTACCCATAACCAAAGCCGAAAATGGGACGTAGTGTGAAAGCCGTTGGAAGGACGGTAAGGCAAATTCCTGTCATAGGCTTGTTGTTGCTTTATGCACCTTGAGATCCGTAGTTTAGTTGATCTATGGAGAAGATAATCCCAGAAACTCATGAGATGAACTTTCACTATGCACACTAGGTTCAATTTGTTTGAGTTGTTCTATTTATCAATCAATCAGCGGGAATTTCATATGGACACTTATTATGTTGTGACAGTTTAAGATTTCAACTTCTACCACCTCATTTTTCTGAATTTTACACTTGTATGTCTTGAAATGGATAGAAATATAGTTTCTGAAGGAGAGTTGGTGTTTGGAGGTTTGAACTTGTTTCACCCATGTTTTGCTCGGGACTAGTAAAAAGCTGGTTAGGGGGTGTGTTGAACCTCCAATTAATACACAAAGTAGCCCATTACATCACATTATATGCATGGTTTGCATGTTTAAAAGGCCCATCTAATGTATGTTTCGTGATTGTAGGAATGAGAGCGACTTCACCCAATTGGTGACCAAAAAGAGTGTATTTAGGAGCCCTTGAATGAAGGCCCAAGGTGGAATAAAGAAGGAAGAAGAAAGAGGGAGAAAAGAGAAGAAAGAGAGAAGAAGAAAAAGAAGAGAATAAAGGTCCGACTAGTCATGACCATTCGGCCATGGGAGCCACGACCGGTCCTGACCGGTCGGCCACCCTGTTGTCCCCCTCTGAAACTCGCTGGACAAAGGACCAGGCTAGTCCGACCGGTCAAGACCGGTCGGCCAATGTGTCGGACACCTCTCTGTGTACGCTGGACTCAAAACAGACCAGTCTGACCGGTTAAGATCGTCCGACCGATCGGCCTTGCATAAACAACGGTTTCTAAATCGAAGTTCCAAGAATTTCTGTGCAAGTGCATAATGCTACGCAATTCTGGAAGATTTCGACGGGGTAAAGCTTCCCCACTGTAAAAGGACACCTAGGGTCTCTTCTTAAGTTATCATAGAAGCTGAGGAACTTCGTGGGAGGTGAAGGAAGTAGTCGTGGAGCATTTGTAACCCTCCCAACTCTGGGTTTTTATACTTTTTATGTCTTTTTCATTGAGTTCTATTTGTAGTATGACAATGCTTGGCTAGAATCTCTTAGCTAAGGTTGAGAGGTGAAGCTTGTAGTCAATTTCATGTTTAGTTCAGTTTAATTTAAGTAGTTTTCACTTGAAGTTTGAATTTTGCATGTTCTAGTTCATATAAAGTTGATATTTTTAGAAGTTTTATGAGAGTTCATGTGCTCTGGACATGGATTCCTTGCAATTCTCTGACATTATCATGTTTTGCTTGATTAGATTCGAATTATGGTAACCCTTGAGCATGCCATAGTCCACAGGCATGGCTGTTACTCCGAAGGCTATGATTTTGAATGCTATGTGGTTGAATGGGACTAGAACTTGGAAGTTCAACTTAAGTGGGATTGAATGTGTTTAATGCTTTATCTTACATCTAGATGAGAGATAGAACTTCAAATCTAGTTATGTTTGATGCTTAGATTGATTGGATTGACATGGGATTGTTACAAGTGGATCCTTGAAAGCCTTAGTTCCTTTAATCACTGTTTTTCTTAAGTTACTGTTTAACATAAATTCTCTCAATTGAATCTCTTAATTATTGCAATCTTAGTTGTTGGAATAGTTTAGAATTTTTTTTCTAATTTCCTGTGGATCGACCTCGGTCTTACCGAGATTTATTACTACATCACAACCTTGCACTTGAGGTGAGCGAACAACGTGATTACTTGCAACCTGCAAGAGCGAGCACTCCCTCATGCATAGTTTTTCCACTGAATGTAGGGAGCATAGATTTGAAATCGGGAGTAATCCAACTCATTCCAAAATTCCATGGACTAGACAATGAAAGTGCCTATCAACATGTTACGGAATTTGATGAGGTGATAGCCACAATGCACTTTGCAAATGTAACTGATGATGTGGTGAGATTCAAATTATTACCTTTTTCCCTTAAAGAGAAAGCTAAGGCTTGGCTTCATGCATTAAGGCCAAGATCAATTGGCACATGGACTGAGATGACTAAGGAGTTCATTAAAAAGCTCTTCCCTACTCACAAAATGATCTTATTGAGGCTCCTTATCATGAATTTTGCTCAAAAAGAGGATGAGACCTTCTTCCAATGTTGGGAGAGGTTCAAGGACTTGTTAAATGCATGCCCACATCATGGCTACAAAATTTGGCAGGTAATAAGCTTTTTCTATGAAGGACTGACTTCACCCATGCACTAATTCGTAGAGATGATGTGCAAAGGAGAATTCATGAATAAGGAAGCTGAAGAAGCATGGGACTATTCCGATGAATTAGCCGAGAATGCACAGTCTTGGGATATATTTAGACCAATAAATTCCAAGATAAGCCAACAAAAGAAAAAAGGAGGAATTTATGTCCTCTTAGAAGAAGATAACATAAGTACACGTGTGGCTAGCCTCACAAGAAAAGTCAAGGCCATGGAATTGAAGAAAGGAGAGACGATCAACTCAAAAGACGCTGAAACTGTTTGTGGAATTTGTGCCGGAAATCAACATGCAACACAGGATTGTCTCATAATTTTTGCATTCCAAGATATCTTACAAGAACAATCAAATGCCATAAATAGTTATCAACGGCCATTTAGTGCTCCAAACTCAAACACGTATAATTCTAGTTGGAAGAACCATCCCAACTTCTGTTGGAGGAATGGACCCACTGCGAATGCAAACAATACCCCTCAAACTTAACCTTTACTAGGTCTATCCTTAGTAATTACACCAAAAGCTACACAAGAGGAGATGTTGGGTGCATTCGTATTGGTTCAAGCTGAATATAACAAGACTAATTCTCTGAACATTAATGGGTTCATGCAAGAGCAACTGAAATTCAATCAAAATTCATCTCAAGCCATTAATGACTTGAAAACCTCAATGGCTAGTGTTGAATCCCATCTCAGTGTTAGGGAGAAAGGCACACTTCCTGCCCAACCACTTTCTAACCCAAGGACCCAATTTAAGATACAAGATGCAAGCTCATCCTCCCAATATATGGAGCATGTTCAAGCTATCACCACTTTAAGAAGTGGAAAAATAATCAAAAAATCTAATCCGGTGAAGACCCCAAAGCCTAATGATCAAAAAATTATCAAAGAGGATGATAGCCCGAACAACACTCCACATGAGAAAGAACTGGAAAAGCAATAGAAGTCGGTTGCCCCGTTTCCCCAAAGGTTGATTTCACCCAAACCTTTAGACAAAAACTTAAAATTTTTAGAGGTTTTTAAGCAAGTGAAGATCAACATTCCATTGTCGGATGCTATAAAATAAATACCATCCTATGCTAAATTTCTAAAGGAATTGTGTACAGTCAAAAGGAAACACAATATTCACAACAAAGTACTTTTGACTGAGAATTTGAGCGTTATTATCAAACAAGAGGTGCCCCAAAAATACAAGGATCCAGGTAGTCCAACCATCTCATGCATCATAGGTGACTACCGGATCAAACAAGCCTTACTCGATTTAGGAGCATGTGTTAACCTCATCCCATACTCGGTTTATGAACAACTTGGGTTAGGTGAATTAAAACCCACCAAAACCACACTCCAACTGACTGATAGATCTATTTGTATACCGAGAGGAGTGATTGAAGATGTCTTGGTCCAAGTTGATAAATTCTACCACCTAATGGACTTTATTGTCTTGGATACACATCCCGTGATAGGTACCGGTGCTCAAATTCTTGTCATACTTGGCCGGCCTTTTCTAACTACTTGTTGAGCTCTTAATTGTACATATTCTAACCCCAATTCATCACTCATTATGCATGGTTTTTATGATTTAAAGGCTAATCTAATGCATAGTTTTGTGGTTGTAGGAATGAAAGAGAGACTTCATCATTTGGATGCTTTGAGACCCTTCTTACATACCTTGACGATCAAAGGAAAGGAATACCAAAAGAGGGAAGAAGAAAGGAAAGAAGAGAAAGAAGAAAGGAAAGAAAAAGGATCCCCACAAGGTGGTCCGACCGGTCTTGACCGGTCGGCCAATAGATCTTCCCTCTCTTAAAGCTGCTGGAACAAGGCTAGCCTTGTCCGACCGGTCTTGACCGGTCGGCCATACAATTTCAGGGTTTCAGATTGCAGACAGTAGGCCATTCCCATTTCTGGTTTTTTGGACCTGTTTTTTGGGCCCATATTAATGATATTTAGAAATCCAACACATCCATGTCGAAGAGGAGCTCGACGCCGAACTAACCCAAGTAGTTTCGTGTCGATCGGAGCTACGGATTGACCGTGGTGGCCAAAACAATACGAACTGTCCAGAAAGCTCCAGATTCCGCCTACTCCACTCTGGGCCGGTCCAAGTGACCCATCATTGATGATATGAAGAATCTACTTTGACCATCTTCTAGAGCACATCCATATATGAATAATCACAAAGTTTCAGATCAAAAGGATGTGTGGTTTGATCGTACCGGTTGAAGAAAGATGGACCGTTCAGAAAGATCCAACTGCGCAGAGTTTATAAAAGTCCTAAGTGTTCTAATTTTCAGACCACATTTTGGGATTGTTTTGGACAATCTAATCCTTCTATCATGTATAGGAGGAAGTTTTCTACCAATGTTCAAAATTTGGGATCAATCCGACATCTGTACACTCCGGAGCATTGAAAACAAGATGACTAATTCTGAAGGTACCCAAAGTGCGCGATTTTGAGAGGCGGTCGGTGATATGATTGGTGGGTCCATTAAGAGGATAATCTTGGAAATCTAAATCATCTATGAGGAAGATCACATTACAAGGAAGCTATAAATCAATTTTGAAGGCAATCTGACCATTGGTCAAGCCGTACGAAGCGAAACAAAATCTGTTACGTTGCGGTACTCTTGCTGCACTATAAAAGGGGGTGCTCTCTTCTATTCCAGGGCAACCAAGGACTTGGGGAGCAAGGAGTTCAAGTCATAAGAGGCTTCCTAGCCTCCTCCAGCTAGTTTTTCATCCTTTTCTTAGTTATAGTTTTATTTTTAATATGCTTTTCATTAGCTAATCTCTTAGCTAGAGCTAAGAGGTGAACCTTATAGTTTTCTTAGATTGTTTAATTCGTTTTATTGGTTTTAAAGTTGGATTTCATGTTTATGAACAATGGTTTGAAGTTAATACAAGTTCCAAGTAGTTTTTCTTAGTCTTATGATGACTCACGGATGTTTGGGAGAATTGCTTGAGTTCTTAATGGTTATGTGCTAGTCTAGACCTGTACGATCCGAGGAATTGGAGTACGCTCTAGTACTATGATCTTCATGTGGGAACTTCCTACCAAAGTTCTACTTTTCTGAAATTCTGAACTATGTGAGACTGTGTATGTGATTTGAATCAAGTTCAAATCATAATCTAGTTTTGTCTTATGACAGGATTTAATGATGGTTATGATTGTGATCTTAGCCTATTGGAATTGGGATTGACCTATGCAATTGAGTATGCTCGTCCTAGCTTGCATTGAGTGAATCATATACGCGGATCATACATATGTCAGGTTGATTGTTTTAACTGCTCTATCATCTGACTAGATAGACTTAATTTCGATTCTAGTTGAGAAAGTGAGAAACCATAGCGAATTATCCATCTAAGGAGAGCTATAAGTGGATCCTTAATGCTCTAGTTATCTTTTCATTATCAGATTTTCTATTTTATGTTCAAAACCAATTCACAACCCTCTTAAGATTCTAGTTATTAAGATAGTTTGAATTGTTTACTTCCTTCCCTATGGATCGACGTCGGTCTTACCGAGATTATTACTACATCGCAACCCTACACTTGGGGAAGCGAACACTACTTCAAATGCGATTATCAATTGTAAAAATGGGCTTGTACAAATGTCCTTTGGAAATATGACACTTGAGCTGAATATATTTGATTTATGCAAACAACCACGAGAAGTTGATGATGAGATCCACGAGATAAATTTGATTGAATCATTCGTGAAGGATACATTTCCCTTGACATTCTATTCATACCCTTTGGAGGCATGTTTGGCCCACTCTCATGAGATGAATGATGACATAATACGAGAGATGGATGCCATTTTGGATGTTATGTCGGTACTTGATAACAAAAGATGGAGGGCACTATTTGAACCTTTACCCTTAAGTGAGAACAAGCCTCTTCCATCCAATATCAAGGCACCAAAGCTCGACCTAAAACCATTACCAAGCGATTTGAAATATGTATATTTAGGTCAAGATGAGACATATCCGGTGGTGATTTCTTCCCACTTGGATGAGGAACAAGAGAGTAGGCTAATAGCCACTCTAATAGAGCATAAGAGAGCCATTGGATGGTCGATTGCAGATCTCAAAGGAATAGACCCACTGATTTGTACTCATTGCATACACCTTAAGGAAAATGCCAAGACATCTAAGCAACCACAAAGACGCCTCAATCCAAACATGAAGGAGGTGGTTAAGGCCAAAGTGGTGAAACTATTGGATGTGGGTATCATTTACCCAATATCCGATAGTCAATGGGTGAGTCCAACTCAAGTGATGCCTAAGAAATTCGGAATAACCATCGTAGCCAATACCAATAATGAACTCGTACCAACCAGATCACTACCGGTTGGAGAATGTGCATTGACTATAGGAAGCTAAACACAGTCACGAGGAAAGACCACTTACCCTTACCGTTTGTTGATCAAATTTTAGAAAGGTTAGCGGGTCATTCCTATTTTAGCTTCCTTGATGGGTATTCAGGGTATAAGCAAATAGAGATCGCCCTAGAGGACCGAGAGAAGACAACATTCACATGTTCATTCGGCACTTTCGCTTATCGAAGGATGCCGTTTGGACTATGCAATGCCCCTACCACTTTTCAGCGTTGTACGTTGAGTATTTTTTCTGATATGGTGGGAATGATTCTCGAAGTCTTTATGGACGATTTCTCTGTATTTGGTTGTAACTTTGATGAGTGCCTTATACACTTAAAAACTGCGTTGAAAAGATGTGAAGAAAAGAACCTCGTGTTAAATTGGGAGAAACGTCACTTCATGGTTCGAAAGGGAATAGTACTTGGTCACATCATCTCATAAAATAGAATCGAGATGGACAAAGCCAAAATCGATCTTATCTCTAACCTTCCACCACCCAAGAGCGTACAAGATGTGGAGTCCTTTTTGGGACACGCCGGATTTTATAGACAGGTCATAAAGGACTTTAGTTCACTCTCTTATCCTTTATGTAACCTCCTTTAAAAGGAAAACTCATTTGAGTGGACAGAAGATTGTCAAAATACCTTTAACAAACTAAAAGGTATGTTTACATGTGCTCCCATAATGCAACCACCTGATTGGAGCCTTCATTTTGAAATTATGTGCGATACAAGCGACTATGCTATTGGGGCTGTGTTAAGTCAAAGAAAAGTGAAAAACCATGCGTCATTCTACTATGCAAGTAGAACTTTAAACTCGGCTTAAGAAAAGTACACTACTACAGAAAAAGAACTTTTAGCTGTAGTTTTTACTTTAGACAAGTTTAGGCCCTATTTGATTGGATCCAAGATCATCATATTCACTGACCATGCTGCGCTTAAATACCTTCTCTCTAAGAAGGATGCTAAGCCACGCTTGTTAAGATGGATGCTCTTACTCCAAGAATTTAACATAGAAATACGTGATAAGAAAGGAGTAGAAAATGTCGTGGCTGACCATCTCTCTAGACTTGTTCTCACCGATTCCCCTAAGACAACTGCGATCAATGACATGTTCCCTGATGAACAACTTTTTAAAGTCTCCCAATTGCCATGGTATGTGGACATTACTTACTATCTTACTATAGGTACAATTCTGACATAGTGGAAAAAGCAAGATAAGGATAAGTTCTTCAACTAGGTGAGAAAATTCTTATGGGATGACCCATACTTATTCAAGTATTGTCTCGATCAAATCAGAAGGAGATGTGTTCCGGATGATGAACAACACATTATCATCTTTTTTTGTCATTCTCAGGCGTGTGGTGGCCAATTTTCAACTAAGAAGACCACAACCAAAATTCTACAATATGAGTTTTATTGGCCCACCTTGTTCAAAGATACCCATGAGTTTTGTAAAACGTGTGAGCCTTGTCAGAAATTGGGAGGAATATCTCGTAGAAATATGATGCCACTCAATCCCATCTTACCAATCGAAATTTTTTATTGTTGGGGCATCGATTTCATGGGTCCATTCTGTTGAGCCTCCAATTTATACATTTGCCGACCCATTACATCACGTTATATGCATGATTTTCATGTTTAAAGACTAATTTAATACATGTTTTTGTGATTGTAGGAATGAGAGGGAGATGTCACCAATTCATGGTTAAAAGAATCACTTTATATGCATTGAAGATCAATAGAACAAGTGCCAAAAGGTGGAAGAAAGAAGCAAGAAAGAAAGAGGAGAAAAAGAAGAGTATCTGAAATTTTTGTCTTAGACCTGTCTGTAGACCGGTTGCTAGACCGGTCGGCAGACAGGTCTACAGTGTAATTTTTGGGCTGTTTTTTTCTTCTTAGACCAGTCGCCAGACAGGTCGAAGGTGCTCTAGAAACCCCGATTTTCAAGGCCAAATTTTTAAATTGCGAGAGGACTCCGTGTTTTCTCGAACTTTCCAAGTTGGTGCGGGATTTCTTTTATAAAAAGCCACCTCCACTCTCTTCCTAAGGCATCTAGCAACGTGGGGAGCAAAGAGATCAAGACCTAGGAGGCTTCCTAGCCTCTTACAACTAGTTTTCTTCTTCTTCTAGTTCTAGTTTCTAGTTTTTAATGTTTTCTTTTAATTAACCTCTTAGCTAGAGCTAAGAGGTGAAGTTTGTAGTTTGTTTCAATGCTTTAATTCGTTTCTTCAAGTACCCTTTACTTTGATTTTGGATTTTCAAGTTCTAGTTGAATAAAGTTTGGTTTTTTAGAAGTTTCGTGAGAATTTGTGTACTCCAGACATGAGTTCCTTGCAATTCTCTGAGATTACCATGATTGGGTTGTTTGAATTCGAATTGTAGTAACCCTTGAGCATGCCATAGTCCATAGGCATGGCTGTTACTCCGAAGGCTACAAGTTCAAGTTCTATGTGCTTAATTATAACTAGAAATCTGATTTCCGGATTGAAGTGAGACTGTTTGTGCTTGAATGTTATATTCTCCAATTAGATGAGAGATAGGACTTTGATTCTAATTGTGTTGTGCTTGGATGAATGAATTGGCATTGGACGACTACAAGTGGATCCTTGATGCTCTAGTTCTTCTTATTCTCAGATTTTCCTATTTCATGTGAAAAACTACTTTCTTAAACTTCTTAGATTCTAGTTATTAGAGTACTTGGAATTGTTTACCTCTTTCCCTGTGGATCGACCTCGGTCTTACCGAGATTTATTACTACATCGCAGCCTTACACTTGAGGCGAGCGAACACATTCCCATCTTCTTTTGAAAATTTATATATATTGCTAGCCGTCGATTATGTTTCAAAATGTGTTGAGGCGATTCCATGCCGGAACAATAACCATAAAACAATCATTCGTTTCTTAAAAAAAATATGATTTTCCGGTTTGGAACACCTCGAGTCATTATAAGTGATGGAGGATCTCATTTTTGTAACCGCCAGTTTGAAGCTTTAATGAAGAAATATGGCATAAATCACAAAGTGAGTATTCCCTATCACCCACAAACAAGTGGACAAGCTGAGATATCCAACAGGGAGATTAAATATATTTTATAGAAAACAGTGAACCCCGATCGTAAGGATTGGTCGCTTCGACAAACCGATGCACTCTGGGCTTATCGTACTGCTTTCAAGATCCCTATTGGAATGTCTCCCTATAGACTTGTCTATGGGAAAGCTTGTCACTTGCCCGTGGAGTTGGAATATCAGGCATATTGGGTGATAAAGAAGATGAATTTTGATTCTGACAAAGCAAGCTCGTTGCGCAAACTTCAATTGAATAAACTTGCGGAACTCCGGAATAAGGCATATGAAAATGCGAGAATTTAGAAGGACAAGACGAAAGTGTTCCATGATAAGAACATTCTTCGTAAGACCTTCACGATTAATCAAAAGGTCCTTATGTATAATTCTCGACTACATTTATTTTCAGAAAAATTGAGATCTCGATGGACTAGTTCCTACATTATAAAAATTGTTTATCCATTGGGACTGTCGAGTTGTTGAATCCAATGAACGGTAATATCTTTAAAGCAAATGGTCAGCGCTTAAAGCCGTTCTTTGAGAGTTTTCCTTCAGAAGGTATGTCCATACCTCTGACTGATCCTGTATATCAGGATATTTGATCTCCTAGCCTGATGGAGGCATAGAGTAGTTAGGATTAGAATTTTGTTGCTTTTGGTTTTTTTTTTTAGGTTTGTTAGAAGGAGGTAGAATTCCAGTTGTTGTTCTCTCAAGTATTCTCATTCCTCACTCCCTTTATTTTGTAATTGTTCTCATATTTTTCTCATTGCATATCTTTTCCATTAAGGACAATGAAAGATTTGGTTAGGGGGTGTGGGATCACTAGGATGAATCTAATGTTTTGTAACATTTCGAGCAATCATGTAGGAGTTTTTCAATTTTTCTACAAATTCAAAAGTCCATTGGAAAACTTTGTTTCTATGCATTTGGGATGGTGTGAGTATAAGAAAAAGGAGAGGCAAAGTGAGTGAAGTTGAATATCTTGAATAATCTCTAAGATACTAGTTTTATATGCGAATCCCTCTATTTTTATGATTGATAGAATTTCTAAACAGTTTTACACCTAGTTCACATTACACGATTCTCACGCTTTGAAAGGATTATGTAGAATTGTGGATTGGTTAAGTTTGGATTTGAGGTGTTAAGAAACCAAGCCAGGGTACTTTGTCCATCCTTGTCCATGAGAAAATATTGAAAGATATGAATTTCTAAAAATCCTATCTAATGAAAAAGAAAACAGGAAAGGAAGGATGAAAATATGGGAATGATGGAGAATATGGTGGAAATTTCGAAAAAGGGCTACCTATTACCAACCGGGGGATGGTCTACCCGTAACCAAAGCCGGAAATGGGACGTAGTGTGAAAGACGTCAGAAGGACAGTAAGGCAAATTCCTATCATGGGCTTGTTGTTCATCTATACACCGTTGAATCCATACCTTAGCTAATTCATGAAGAAGGTAACCTTGGAAATCCATGAGATGAGCATTCACTGAGCACACTAGGTTAAATTGTTTGGATTCTTCTATTTATCAATCAACCAGCCAGAATTTCATATGAGTACTTGGTATATTTTGGAAAATTCAAGGTTTCAATTTCTGTCACTGGGCATTTCAGAATTCTATACACTTGCATATCATTGAGTATATAGAAACATGGTTTCTGAAGGAGAATTGGATTTTGAAGAATGAAATTTGTTTCACACATGTCTTGCTCGGGACTAGCAAAATGCTGGTTGGCGTGTGTGTTGAGCTATTAACTGTGCACATTCTAACCCCATTTCATTACTGACTATGCTTGAAATAAGTGATTAAAGACCTAAACTAATGCATGGTTTTGTGGTTGTAGGAATGAGAGAGAGAATTCATCAATTGAGGGCTTAGAGAAGCTGTTTACACACCTTCAAGATCAAAGGAATGAAGGACCAAAGGTGGAGCAAAAGTGCATTGAAGATGAAGGAGGAGAAGCTGAGAATTCAGCCAATTTCATGTCCATCGGCCGGCCGGCCACAGCCACCAACCGGCGGGCTGAAGGGTCGGTCTAGACATTCCAACATCCAGCGAATTCATCAGTTTGAAGTAGTTCCACCGGCCAACCGGCGGACCGGTCGGCTGATGGGTCGAACTGTGTAAAAAAGACTCCAGTGAGAATTGCATTTGCAGGCACTTTGTCCGACCGGCAGGACAGGGGGTCCGACCAGTCGATCAACACTCAGGAACATCCGGAGCTTTAAAAATGTCTGCGCAAAACACTAATCTTGCGGGATTTCTCGAAGTTTCTTCGCACCTAGGGCCTCAAAGCTATAAAAGCTCCTCTAACTCGTTCCTAGGGAATTCTAGAAGAGATTTACCACGGTGGGAGGTGGTGGAAGTTAGATCCAGAGTTCTACAACTCCTCCTAGTTTGTTCTTCTAGTTTTTATATTTTTCTTAGTTGTTTTCATGTTTCCTTGGATCATGAATGACTAAACCTCTTAGCTAGGGTTAATAGGTGAAGCTTGTAGTGAATCTAAGATGTTTTAATTCGTTTGATTTGGTTTCAAGTTGGATTATTAGTGAAGAACAATGGTTGAAGTTTGAATAAAGTTCTAAGTAGTTTTGCTTAATCTTATGATGGCTCATGGATGTTTAGAAGAATTACTTGAGTTCTTAATTGTTTTGAATTATTCTAGACCTGTACGCTCCGAGGAATCGGATTTAATACGTGTTTACGTCAGATTTTGTAATAGGATCCTCCAGTTGTTCACCTTCTCTCCAGTAGGGATTTTCTCCGATAGACCTGTAAGAAGACAGATAGCAACTTAGGGTGGCTGGTGTCCAGCCGTTAGCCCTCCGATGCTTAAGTCAGGCAAAGCAAGAAAAAGAAAAACCAAGCAGAAGCAGGCCAAAGATTGAATATTGTGTACCTTTCTCTTAATGGAGTCATCCCTTTATATAGATCTGAAGCGATCCAATCTGTTACGTAAGATATCGAGATCCCGCTGATTTCGTGTACGATACTGAGATCCCGCTGATTTCGTGGGATAAGATCCTTATCCTTAAAGACGAGATCTAACCCAATGACTTATTTCGGCAATCACGTTCCTTGAGATTCGGAACCACCAGAGAAGATAAGCCCAAATTCGACCTATACGGGCTGCTGGTAGGCGTAGTAGTAGCGCTGATTGTTCATGTAGAGCTGGAGACCGTAGTTGGAGTCATAGCCGGTGAAAAGGAAGGAGACACCGACGGGGCGGAAACCACCGAACTGGGTGTAGCCCTGCTTGGTGTCGCAGAGGGATTGAACAAGCGGCTCGACGGGAATTGGGTGCTAGAACTATTATACGAAGACCATCAGATTGCTCAGATGTCGGGAGCTGCTCGTTTCAGGAATGCTCGCATTCAGGAATGCGACCCCTTCTGATGAGCACGAGCCGAGCTGCTCATATCCAGGAGATGTGACCCCTTCTGACGAGCACGAGCCTGACTTGTCGCATTCATTATGTGCCCGCGATCCCTCACTTCTCGCTAGACTATATTTGCCTACAACAATACGCTCTAGACCTTTGATCCTTATGTGGGAACTTCATACCAAAGTTCTACTTTTTTGGAATTTCTGCTTTTGTATGATTGTGTATGTGATTTGAGTCAAGTTCAAATCATGATCTAGTTACACTTTGTGACAGAATTTAATGATGATTATGATTGTGATCTTAACCTATTAGAACTAGGATTGACTTATGCAGTTGAGTATACTCAAGTCCTAACTTGAATTGAGGGAATTATGTATTTGAATCACACATATGGCAGATTTTTTGTTTTAACTACTCTATCATCCGACTAGATAGGATTTAATTTCGATTCTAGTTGTGTAATTCTGAGACCACAGTGAATTAAGCATCAAGGATTGCTTTTTATTATTGGTTACAGTTCAAAATATCTATCTACACCCAGTTCCAAAATGCTGTTTAGTTAGTTCTTAATTAGAAACCATTGGAAGTGTTTTGTGAATTCTTACACAAGTCCCTGTGGATCGACCTCGGTCTTACCGAGATTATTACTACATCGCAACCCTACACTTTGGGAAGCGAACAAGTCCATGGGCTCAGACCGGTCGTCACCTAGGGCCCCAGACCTGTAAAAGGACTCCTCTAGCTCGTTCTTAAGACATCCTAGAAGAGACTTACCACGATGGGAGGCAGCAGAAGTTGGATCAAAAGTTCTACAACTCCTTCTAGTTTGTTCTTCTAGTTTTTATGTTTTTCTTAGTTGCTTTCATGTTTCCTTAGATCATGAACAGCTAAACCTCTTAGCTAGGGCTAAGAGGTGAAGCTTGTAGTGAATCTAAGATGTTTCAATTCATTTGTTTTGGTTTCAAGTTGGATTATTAGTGAAGAACAATGGTTTGAAGTTTAAATAAAGTTCTAAGTAGTTTTTCTTAATCTTATGATGGCTCATGGATGTTTAGAAGAATTGCTTAGGTTCTTAATTATTTTAAATGGTTCTAGACCTATACGCTCCGAAGAATCGGATTCAATATGTTCTAGACCTTTGATTCTCATGTGGAAACTTCATGCTAAGAGTTCTACTTTTCTGAATTTTTGAATTGTGTGTAATTTTGTAAGTGATTTAAATGAAGCTCAAATCATAATCTAATTATGCTTTGTGACAGAGTTTAATGATGATTATGATCGTGATCTTAACCTATTGGAACTAAGATTGACCTATGCAATTGATTGTGCTCAAGTCCTAACTTGAATTGAGGGAATCATATACTTGAATCACACATATGACAGATTGTTTGTTTTAACTACTCTATCATCCGGCTAGATAGGATTTAATTTCGATTCTAGTTGAGTAATTGGGAAACCATAGCGAATTAAGCATCAACGATTACTACAAGTTGATCCTTGAACCCCTAATGCTCTTTATTATTGATTACATTCAGTTTTAGTTCAAAATACCTATCTACGTTCAATTTCAAAACCCTGTTTAGTTAGTTCTCAATTAGAAACTATTGGAAGTATTTTGTGGGTTCTTACACAAGTCCCTATGGATCGACCTCGGTCTTACCGAGATTATTACTACATCACAACCCTACACTTGGGGAAGCGAACATCCACCCTCTTCATAAGACATATAGCAACGTTGGGAGCAAAGGGTTCAAGACCTAAGAGGCTTCCTAGCCTCCTACAACTAATTCTTCTTCTTCTAGTTCTAGTTCTAGTTTGTTTTTATGATTTCTTTTAGTTAACTCACAGCTGGTGCTGAGAGGTGAATCTTCTTAGTTTTTAGTTATGCTTTAATCCTTTGAATTCGAATTATGTTTTAAGTGTTGAACAATTCATTATGGTTTGAATAAAGCTGATAGTTTTAAATAATTCAGAGAGTTTGTGTGCTAAGTACATGAGTTCTTGTTGGATTTCTGAGATTAATCAAATTGGTATATGAGTTATTGATTGATGGAAGACTTTAGTTAGTCGTGATTTCTGGATACAATGAATACTTCAATTTATATTAGAACTTACGATGAAAAGTTCATGTATCTTTTGTAGAATCTGAGATAGGTGTGTTGCTTATTGATATTGATTTAATTAGAGTTTAAATCATTAGTTGTAGTCAAGTTCAATAACAAAATTTGATGAAAGCTATGGTTATGATCTCAACTAGATTAGAAAGAGGCTTAGCCTATACAATTAAGTGTGCCCAAGGCCTGAGCTTTATTAAGGGAACTAAACAAATGAACACCCATCTATTCCAAATAGTTTGTGAAGCTTTGATTTCTATATCTCCCAGTGTTCGCTTGCCTCAAGTGCAAGGCTGTGATGCAGTAATAAATCTCGGTAAGACCAAGGTCGATCCACAGGGAATTAGAGAACAAGTTCTAAGTTATTCCACCAACTAGGATTGCAGTGATTAAGGGCTTCAATTGATAGAATTATTCTAAAACAGTAACTTAAGAAAAACAGTAATTAAAGGCACTAAGGCTTTCAAGGATCCACTTG
Source organism: Liriodendron chinense (assembly GCA_003013855.2). Classification (NCBI taxonomy): domain Eukaryota; kingdom Viridiplantae; phylum Streptophyta; class Magnoliopsida; order Magnoliales; family Magnoliaceae; genus Liriodendron; species Liriodendron chinense. Next base: position 48,864 of record PVNU02003124.1, read on the forward strand.
TCGTAATCCCATGTCAATCCAATCAATCCAAGCATAAAAATCAACTAGATGTGAAGTCCTATCTCTTATCTAGTTGGAAGATAAAGCATTAAAGCACATTTAATCCCACTTAAGTTGAACTTCCAAGTTCTAGTCCCATTTAACCACATGTAGAATTCGAAATCATAGCCTTCAGAGTAACAGCCATGCCTATGGACTATGGCATGCTCAAGGGTTACCATAATTCGAATCTAATCAAGCAAAACATGATAATTTCAGAGAATTGTAAGGAATCCATGTCCGGATCACATGAACTCTCATAAAACTTCTAAAAATATCAACTTTAAGAACTAAAACATTCAAAATTCGAACTTGAAGTAAAGCTACTTGAATTAAACTGAATCAAACATGAAATTGGATACAAGCTTCACCTCTCAGTCTTAGCTGAGAGATTCTAGCTGAGCATTGTCATACTACAACTAGAACTCATAAAAGAAAACTAGAAAACATAAAAACCCGGAGTTTGGAGGGTTACAAATGCTCCACAACGGCTTTCTTCCTCTCCCACAAAGTTCCTCAGCTTCTATGATGCCCTAGGAAGAGATCCTAGGTGTCCTTTTATAGTGGGGAAGCTCTGTTGCGTCGAAAACATCTAGAATTTGCGTAAGGTTTTGCAATGCACAGAAACTCTCGGACCAGAATTAGAAACTTGCTATTTTAACGCATGGCCGACCGATCACGACCTGTCGGACCTGCTTGTAGTCAGTCCAGCAAGCTCAAGGAGGTCTCTAACCTGTTGGCCGACCGGTCTTGACCGGTCAGACCATTAGTCCAGGGAGTAAGATAGAGGTGGCCGACCCGTTGGCCGACCGGTTAGGGCTGGTCGGACCAACTGGTCCTTTGTCTAGTGAGCTTCAAGCTGGCCAGCAGATTGGCCGACCGGTCAGGACCGGTCGGCCCTTATTCTTTCTCCACTTTTTCTTCCTTTCTTTCCTCTTCTCTCTTCTACTTGCTTTCTTCTTTCTTTGGTCCTCCTTCCATCTTCATCCAATTAGGCCTTTTAAACGTACAAACCATGCATATATTGTGATGTAATGCGTTATATCATGTATAAATTGAAGGTTCAACACCTAGCTGGATAGAGATAGAAAATTGATTCTAGTTGTGCTTTGAATTGAATCAATGGATTAAGCATGGTTAAGACTAGAAGTAGATCCTTAATGCTATAGTTTTTCTTATTTCTCAGATTTCCTAGTTAGTTCTTAAATCTGTTTTCCTAAACCTTCTAGATTTAAGTTATTAGGATAGTTTGAATTCGTTTATCTCTTCCTTGTGGATCGACCTCGATCTTACCGAGAATTATTACTACATCGCAGCCTTGCACTTGAGGCGAGCGAATAAGTTTTTAGCGCCGCTGCTGGGGAAAAGGTTAAACAGTTCTAATTGTTCTAAGTAACTAGAGTAGTCCTAGTTAGGTAGAATTTTCAGTTTTTCTAGGTATGAAATTTTTGGTTTTTTTTAGATTACTAACAATTTTCTGATTTTGATTTTATAAGACTTGTCGCTGACATAGTTCTCGCCTATTGGGTAACATCTCCCCATCTCCCTTCTTTCTATTTCTTTTATTAGGATATATTAGGTTTTAATTCTTTAAAATTTCATCATGCATGATTGGACAAATGGTGCATACAAGTACCTTTTGGAGGATGAGACATCGGATTGTAGGGCCCAAACTCATTATGATTGCAATCCCTCCAAGTATGAGTATATTTCGGAGATTCAAAGAACCTCCGCTACCCCCCACATAAGATGATGCGTGATTACATTAATGAAAATAATTCACATAAGGAGATGCCACGTAAGACGAGGGGGGAGTACCAAAATGAAGCAGAAATGAATAATGATCAACTGAGGAAAACACTCCGTGATTATCGGATTGAAAATAAAATGACCGTTCCACCGAGTATGGTAGGAGGTGTGCAACAACAAAAGGAATAAGTGAATAATGGCCAACCGGTTAAGACAATGCGTGATCACTTGTATGGATATACCTATCAACCATCATATAACTCTTCATCCTATAATGCGTATGGTCTTAATTGGGGAAGTCATCATTCTCCTTGTTCAAGGGAAGAACTAACCATGGTTATCAACAATCACCCTAAAACGTTTTCCTCTTATGATGACATGTATATACAAATCCTTGAGGACTTAGAGAAAGAAAACGAGTATGAGCAATCAAATCAAGCCTACTCATCATCTTGTGAAGACGTTAAGCCAGTATTTGGCGGCATCGAATTAATCCCCTCTAATGAGGAGGATGTGGCTATCCAAGTCTCACCTTCTTCGGATATAATGAATAAACTTTTAAAGGAGACTGATCTCAATGATCCCAATGTCATCATTTATTATGGTGAGTTCACTATCTCTTCTGGATTTTTTGACCTTAATGATGAAGAGATTTCAATGACAGTTGAGGAACCCGAGGAATTCATAAAATCTGAAAGCGATAGTGGGGTTATCTACAATGAGGGTTCGGTGGATGCTTATGAACATATGGTTTCTTTTTCCCAAAGACATAATGATTATAAGTCTCTAGAGGATATGCATGCTAGAGAGTTAGCCGAAGTTGATATTTTTTAGTCTTTCCACCAACATAATTTGTCAAATCTTATTGTAGAAGACCCCCCTTAGGTTGAAAATTCTATTTCTATGGACGATGAGGTGGCACAATCTGAAATTTTAAAAGATTAACCAATGTTAGATGATGTGCTTACCACTAAATCTGAAGAATTTTCTTTGGAAGACTTCTCTATAGAGGAGGAATTCCTTGCTATTGAAATAGAATATCTTTAATCATTAAGGGAGGACGAGGATGTTTCGTCTGACTATCTCAATTTACTAGAGGAATGCTTGGCCCACTCCTATGATCTCATCTTATGATTAATGAGATGATGAGATGAGATGATTAAGAACACCATTCCACTAATTTACACTTTACCATTATTTGTGGAAACACCTTACAATTCTTAAATTGTGGAGGAGACAACCTTAACTGAAGAATATTTGTTGAATGTCTCGCCATCACCATGGGTTCTTCAGCTCATTAAAAATTCTGACTAGGAGGACCCGTTTCTAATTAATCAATACCCAGTTCAAAATTTGAGGAGATACTTTTTGCTGCTCTTATCTCCTCGTTCCATTCATGTGGTACATATTACGATTGGACCTTAACGAAGGAAAGCACCAATGTCAACTATCGAGGAGGACTTTGGATGGTCCTTGTTGGGGCTCAAAATCTCACCCATGATAAATCAATGCACGACTGTCCATCTACGACGATCCGAATCGATCACAATCTTGGAAAACACCTGAAAAATGCGATCGGACGCCAATACAGCCCTAACTCGCACAGTTGTGACCAAAATATTTTGGAGCGAAACTGGACATGTGTATTGTAGCTAAATGATCTGTAATGCCCCAAAACCCATAAGTACCAAGTTTGAACATCGCGCGACATGTATTATTACTTGTGCGCTTCCGAATGCGTTTTGCCATGATCAGATCCGACGATAAGGGAACGAAAGCTTGAAAAGGCTATTTCTGAAGGGAATTGGCTATGCGTATTGATGCCAAATGATCTGAAATGTAAAAAAAACCCTTAACTACCAAATTTAAATATCGTACGATGTATATTTTTACTTGCGCGCACCGAAGTGTGTTTTGCCCCTGTTTGGAGCCTATCGGGAGGGTCCAAATTAGGAAAGAACTACCAAAATTAGCAGCAGTTGATCATCCATACCCCACCTCATTCATTTCATAGCCCGATGAGAGGCTTAAAGTGCTTTGGCGTTAGTGAGTTCGGTCTCCGAAAAGGTACCTGTCCTCTAGACAGTCGGAGCTTAAAGTTTACAAAATATTCCAAGCATGGGAGTCCAAATTGGTAAGGAACTACCAAAATTGGCAGTAGTTGATCATCCGTACCCCACCTCATTCATTTCATAGCCCGATGAAAGGGTTAAAGTGCTTTGGCGTCAGTGACTTCGGTCTCCGAAAAGGTGCCTATCCTCTGGACAATCGGAACCTGAAGTTTACAAAATATTCTAAGTATGGGAGTCCAAATTGGGAAGGAACTACTAAAATTGGCAGCAGTTGATCATCTATACCCCACCTCGTTCATTTCATAGCCCGATGAGAGGGTTAAAGTGCTTTGGTGTTAATGACTTCAGCCTCTAAAAAGGTACCTGTCCTCTGGACAGTCGGAGCTTGAAATTTGGAAAATATTATAAGTACTTGATACATGCAAACACCACGAGGGCGCATGCGCCTACACCCCCCTTCACATGTGCATGCAAGCCCTTCTCTCCCTCTTTCAAATGTTGAAAATTCAAATTTAAGCTAAGTGTGCCACATGCGCCTACACCCCCTTCACATGCGCATGCAAGCCCTTCTCCCCCTCTTTCAAATGTTGAAAATTCAAATTTAAGCTAAGTGTGCCATATCCGCCCACACCAGAAGGCACATGCGCCTACATCCCACTACATGTGCATGGTGCATGGGCACATGCGCCTACACCCCCATGACATGCGCATGACTTCCCTCTCCAAATGCATGCGCTCAGCAACTTTTAGTTTTCGGTGGACCCGATTACCTACTATAAATACCCCACTCACCTGTTGAGAGGGAGACAGCTTCATTTTAGAGAAGACGCCAGAGTGCTGCAAGAGGTTCCTAATCGAAATCTCTTGCCGGAATCCTTCGCCGGAAAGGGAGACATGCGCCCACTCCATTGAGTTTGGAAAATCTTAAAATGCACTAAGTGCAAGGGGGACATCCGCCCATCCTTTTGACAGAAAAAAATATGAAAATGGCCTAAGTGACATATGCACATACGCCCATGGGGAAGCACAGGCGCTTAGGAGAGGCACATGCGCTCACCTCCCATCCATCCTCTCTCTCTCCTCACCTTTTTTCCAACATGCGCCTGAGGTGGGGCCACATGCGCTCACTCCAGGGCACATGCGCCCACATTCCTACCCCCATGCACCCAGACGTTAGTTGGGACTTGGGAATTTCTGTGGTGTGATCCACCTTCGATGTGGCCTACCTCCTGATCGCGCCGACAATCCTAGACTCATATTGTCAATGTCTATCATCCCCCGGATCAAATCTCCTAATGGTCGATGTTAAGTGAGCCAAATCAACAGTTGGATAAAAAAGACCAACGCTTAGTCAATTTTAAAACTCTGAAAATCCCTCTGAAAGAGCGAAAAATGGTTGAAATCAAGAAGAACCTAGCGGAATTCGACTGACCCCGAGAAAGAGACTTCTCTCCTCCGTTACATGATACGCCATAATCATGCAACGAACGAGGTTATCCGATCTCAAGACCTTCGAATACCCTAATTAAGCGGTCAATAGGCCCAATACTTAGTCATTTTTAGCCTTGGGAAGTGCCCTGTCGGCCCAGAAATCGACTTATGTCGAGTGAAACGAAATACGATCGCACTGACGCCAGAGTGGATCCAGCATCATTGCGATCCTCATGGACATGATCCATCCTTGTTCTAAGATGATCGTGATTAGTATTCACCGAATACCTCGATCAGACCGCAAACAAGTCCAGTATTTAGTCATTTTTAGCCTTGGGAAGTGCTTTGTTTGCTTGGAAATTGACTACTGCCAAGTAAAACTAACCGCGATCTCAAAGACACAAAGGCAAAGCTAATGTCCACATGCTAGTCTAACATTTACAGGACATTGATCCCTACTATTTATCAGAAATTGGTATAAACAAGCACTTATCGGACCCGATACTTAGCCATTCGCAGGTATAAAAAATGGCCAATCCAGCCCATACAACTTGAACTTCTCAAAGAAGTATAGCTCAACACAACTTCTCTAAATGATCCAATCGTTCGAAATATTGATGACGTAAAGATATACATGAAGCATATTAATTAAATCAAATGCATAATTTGTCTGATACACTGAACATCTAGCATAAGTGCAATTCTCTCTCGAGCATGCATCAAGTATATTTACTTTGTGCTGTATTCATTTGCATCCATTGCATGAATTTTATTCACCCCGAATCGAGATACGAAACTAAATCAAAGGGACTGTGGTTATCATCAAAAACCACAATCAAAGAGTTCTAAAACATCTGAAATACTTCATCATTAAGACCAGTTGATGTGTGTCCCATCTAAAGTGGGATCCGTCAGTTGAATAGCTAAGGCAATAGTGGCGCGTCTTCCTGTGGTTACCCATCCACAACTGAGACGATCAGTGATACCGTGTTGTACCACTCGATAGCCATAGAGTGTCTTCCAGTAAGTCACCCGTCCCAAACTGAGACAGTCAATGGCACTGGTTGCGCTAAGAAACCATGAAGTGTCTTCTAAGATGGTCAATGGCACTAGTTGTGCTAAGAAACCATGGAGTCACTACAAGAAAACGGTGTTTTACCGACGAAATTATTTTCGTCGCTAAAAAGCCATTTCCCCGACGAAATAAAGTAATCGTCGGTAAAATACATTCCAGTACACACTTTTACCGACGAAATCATGATTTTGTCGGTAAAAAGTTTATTACCGACGAAACTACCCGTCGCTAAAAAATAAAGTAAGAAATTTGGCTTTTACCGACGAATATTTTCGTCAGTAAAAGTCTTTTTTGGCGACGATTATTGTCTGTCGGTAATAATGTGTGGGATATGCGTAAGTTAAGGAAGAGGACTTTTACCGACGAAAACTTTCGTCGGCAAAAGTCATTTTCCCCGACGATTATTGCCTGTCGGTAATAATATTTGATTCCCGCCCAAGTGAAAAAGAGGACTTTTACCGACGAAAAATGTTGCTTTTACCGACGAAAATTTTCGTCGGTAAAAGTCTTTTATTTCACTTACCCGATCGGGCCTCCCTCATTTCTCTCCATCTCTCTCACTCTCGCTCTCTCTCTCTCTCTCTCTCTCTCTCTCTCTCTCTCTCTCTCTCTCTCGCGCGCTGCCGGCCCACCCATCTCGGCTCGCCCTCAGCTCCGACCGCCGGCCGTCAACGTCACCGGCGGCCCACCGCCTCAGCCGACCACCCCCCCCCCCCCCCCAATCCGACCACTATCGCCGGTCGCCACTCGCCTCCACCGACCTCCGTACGCCGCCGCCTCCTCCGATAACCCTCTCCCCCTTCCTTCTTGCTCCATTTCTCCTCTCTCCCTCTCTCCTCGTTGTTGATTGTGGGGCCCACTCCCAAAATCCAATGCATGTGGGTCCCACCATCGCTGTCCAATGCATGTTGGTGGGTCCCACCGTCGCTTTCTATCGTCCATTGCATGTGGGTCCCACCATCGGTTTCCATCGTCCATTACATGTGGGGTCCACCTTAGCTGTCTACAATTTGGTGGGGCCCACTGATTTATTAAATCCCTAATTAGGGATTTCGAAATTAAAATCCCCTAATTAGGGATTTTAATATTGAAATCCCTAATTAGGGATTTAAAAATTTAAAATCTAAAATTTTGTTTTACAAATTAAAAAAAAATGAAATACGTAATTGTGGGGCCCACCGTTGCTGTCCACTGGCTGTGGGGCCCATGTCGCTGTCCACTGGCTGTGGGGCCCACGTCGCTATCCACTGCCTGTGGGGCCCACCGTCACTGTCCACTGGCTGTGGGGCCCACGTCGTTGTCCACTGGCTGTGGAGCCCACCGTCGCTGTCCACTGGCTGTGGGGCCCCCGAAGATGGGAACCGCTGGTGCCCAAAAATGAAGCATATCAAAATCTAAAGTGGACCACAGCACAAGTGTGAACTGAATGTCTATCATTGAAAAATTCTTAGAGGACACAGAAGTTTTGGATCAAGCTGATATTTGTGTTTTCCCTTCATCCATATCCATGTGATCTTATGAACAGGTTGGATGACAAATAATGATCACTGTAGGTCCTAGGAATGGTGGAAATCATTATTCCCACGGTTTCCCATGGCATGGTCCACTTGAGATTTGGATATGCTTAAATTTTGGGCTCAACCACTAAAATGAGCTGAAAAAACATAAGGACGGAATAGATAAATCACATACATTCTAGGTGGGCCCAACTGAATTTACTCTACATGATAAGAGCGTGCAGAGTTACTACGCACGCAATCCGATTCCCATGGTGGGCCCCATACATACTTATTTATTGAGAAAGTAGCAGTCATTAGGTATTTGATTAGACTTGATTCATGGTGTTGATGATTTTGTCATTTTCATGTGCTTGTGTATCTGGAATTGATGGAGCAAACCTGGGATGTGCGTCGGAGCTACCCGTGGTTGATTTATGTGGATGTATGTTATGGATGTATTTGGCTTATTATTAATAGTTATTTTTTGTCCACAAATGGTAGTATAATAGAATCAGTTAGCCCATTTGGAGATTTCTATATTGCCGAGCATAGATAAAGTGTGTTTTGGAGGTATAGAAATCTGCCAAATTGTCCTGTTGGACAGTCCAAGGTTGGATAGATTGGAATGTTATCGTTGTTTGTCATTTACATGCTCTGTCATTAGTTTCGTTCTCTGGATATGTTTCTTATGTTTAATTCCATTGTCAATTTAATCCACACAATGTGTGGATAGTTGACGTGGAAATTAAATGTAAAATAAATATATCTGGAGAGATAGGGGGAGATGCTGTCGAAATTTAGGCTTGGGCATTTAAATGGAAATAATGATAGCATTTCAATCTATCCATCCTTGGATGAGCGACTGATTTTATTATATTATCATTTAGTGGCAAATTAGATGACGAACATGATACTTGTGATTAAGAGTAGTTGATTGATGTTGATGTTGAGCGGGGGTCCCTGGAAGGTGGGAATCGCGGTTTAGACCATGATGATGAAGCTGTCCTATTCCTACGGACAGTAATATGGGTGGCCAGGCCATTTGGACAGGCCCGTGTTTATGTATTAGCTCAAATTAATGGAGCAGACCCGGATGTGTGTCGGAGCTATCCGGGTGTTGAGCGGGGGTCCCTGGAAGGTGGGAACCGCTGTTATGACCATGATGATGAAGCTGTCCATTTCCTATGGACAGCAATATGGGTGGCCTGGCCATTTGGACAGGCCCGTGTTTATGTATTAGCTCGAAATTAATGGAGCAGACCCGGATGTGCGTCGGAGCTATCCGGGTGTTAAGCGGGGGTCCCTGGAAGGTGGGAACCGCTGTTATGACCATGATGAAGCTGTCCATTTCCTATGGACAGCAATACGGGTGGCCTGGCCATTTGGAAAGGCCCGCTTTGCGTGGATTAGACCCGGATGTGCGTCGGAGCCATCCTTAAGTTGCTTGAGTCTCCAAGACCTACACCCTAAACCCGAAACCATAAACCTAAAACTAAAACCTATAAGCCATGGCTAAACCGAAACCAAAACTCAATTCATCTAACTCTAAACCTAGACCCTATAAGCTACGAAAATGCGACCCTAAACCCGATCCCGAACCCGCAAATCCAAACCTATGCCCTAAACCTAATCTCATGTCACCTAACCTAAACCTACACCTATTCCTAAATCCATTCACCTAACCTAAACCTAGACCTAAACACGAGAACCAAACCCGAAACCCGATCCCGAACCCGCAAATCCAAACCTATGCCCTAAACCTAATCTCATGTCACCTAACCTAAACCTACACCTATTCCTAAATCCATTCACCTAACCTAAACCTAGACCCAAACACGAGAACCAAACCCGAAACCCGATCCCGAACCCGCAAATCCAAACCTATGCCCTAAACCAAATCCTAAACTCATGTCATCTAACCTAAACCTACACTTATTCCTAAATCCATTCACCTAACCTAAACCTTGACCCAAACACGAGAACCAAACCCGAAACCCAATCCCGAACTCGCAAATCCAAACCTATGCCCTAAACCTAATCCTAAACTCATGTCATCTAAACTAAACCTACACCTATTCCTAAATCCATTCACTTAGCCTAAACCTTGACCCAAACACGAAAATGCGACCCTAAACCCGATCCCGTACCCAAAAATCCAAACCTATGCCCTAAACCTAATCCTAAACTCATGTCATCTAACCTAAACCTACACCAATTTCTAAATCCATTCACCTAACCTAAACCTTGACCCAAACACGAGAATCAAACCCGAAACCCGATCCCGAACCCGCAAATCCAAACCTATGCCCTAAACCTAATCCTAAACTTATGTCATCTAAACTAAACCTACACCTATTCCTAAATCCATTCACCTAACCTAAACCTTGACCCAAACACGAGAACCAAACCCGAAACTCGATCCCGAACCCGCAAATCCAAACCTATGTCCAAAACCTAATCCTAAACTCATGTCATCTAACCTAAACCTACACCTATTCCTAAATCCATTCACCTAACCTAAACCTTGACCCAAACACGAAAATGCGACCCTAAACCCGATCCCGTACCCAAAAATCCAAACCTATGCCCTAAACCTGATCCTAAACTCATGTCATCTAACCTAAAGCTACACCTATTACTAAATCCATTCACCTAACCTAAACCTTGACCCAAAGATGAAAATGCGACCCTAAACCCGATCCCGTACCTAAAAATCCAAACCTATGCCCTAAACCTCATCCTAAACTCATGTCATCTAACCTAAACCTACACCTATTCCTAAATCCATTCACGTAACCTAAACCTTGACCCAAACACGAAAATGCGACCCTAAACCCGATCCCGTACCCGCAAATCCAAACCTATGCCCTAAACCTAATCCTAAACTCATGTCATCTAAACTAAACCTACACCTATTCCTAAATCCATTCACCTAACCTAAACCTAGACCCAAACACGAGAACCAAACCCGAAGCCCGATCCCGAACCCGCAAATCCAAACCTATGCCCTAAACCTAATCCTAAACTCATGTCATCTAACCTAAACCTACACCTATTCCTAAATCCATTCACCTAACCTAAACCTTGACCCAAACACGAGAACCAAACCCGAAACCCAATCCCGAACCCGCAAATCCAAACCTATGCCCTAAACCTAATCCTAAACTCATGTCATCTAAACTAAACCTACACCTATTCCTAAATCCATTCACTTAGCCTAAACCTTGACCCAAACACGAAAATGCGACCCTAAACCCGATCCCGTACCCAAAAATCCAAACCTATGCCCTAAACCTAATCCTAAACTCATGTCATCTAACCTAAACCTACACCTATTTCTAAATCCATTCACCTAACCTAAACCTTGACCCAAACACGAGAATCAAACCCGAAACCCGATCCCGAACCCGCAAATCCAAACCTATGCCCTAAACCTAATCCTAAACTTATGTCATCTAAACTAAACCTACACCTATTCCTAAATCCATTCACCTAACCTAAACCTTGACCCAAACACGAGAACCAAACCCGAAACTCGATCCCGAACCCGCAAATCCAAACCTATGTCCTAAACCTAATCCTAAACTCATGTCATCTAACCTAAACCAACACCTATTCCTAAATCCATTCACCTAACCTAAACCTTGACCCAAACACGAAAATGGGACCCTAAACCCGATCCCGTACCCAAAAATCCAAACCTATGCCCTAAACCTGATCCTAAACTCATGTCATCTAACCTAAAGCTACACCTATTCCTAAATCCATTCACCTAACCTAAACCTTGACCCAAAGATGAAAATGCGACCCTAAACCCGATCCCGTACCCAAAAATCCAAACCTATGCCCTAAACCTAATCCTAAACTCATGTCATCTAACCTAAACCTACACCTATTCCTAAATCCTTTCACCTAGCCTAAACCTTGACCCAAACACGAAAATGCGACCCTAAACCCGATCCCGTACCCAAAAATCCAAACCTATTCCCTAAACCTAATCCTAAACTCATGTCATCTAACCTAAACCTACACCTATTCCTAAATCCATTCACCTAACCTAAACCTTGACCCAAACACGAGAACCAAACCCGAAACCCAATTCCGAACCCGCAAATCCAAACCTATGCCCTAAACCTAATCCTAAACTCATGTCATCTAAACTAAACCTACACCTATTCCTAAATCCATTCACCTAACCTAAACCTTGACCCAAACACGAGAACCAAACCCGAAACTCGATCCCGAACCCGCAAATCCAAACCTATGTCCAAAACCTAATCCTAAACTCATGTCATCTAACCTAAACCTACACCTATTCCTAAATCCATTCACCTAACCTAAACCTTGACCCAAACACGAAAATGCGACCCTAAACCCGATCCCGTACCCAAAATCCAAACCTATGCCCTAAACCTGATCCTAAACTCATGTCATCTAACCTAAAGCTACACCTATTACTAAATCCATTCACCTAACCTAAACCTTGACCCAAAGATGAAAATGCGACCCTAAACCCGATCCCGTACCTAAAAATCCAAACCTATGCCCTAAACCTCATCCTAAACTCATGTCATCTAACCTAAACCTACACCTATTCCTAAATCCATTCACGTAACCTAAACCTTGACCCAAACACGAAAATGCGACCCTAAACCCGATCCCGTACCCGCAAATCCAAACCTATGCCCTAAACCTAATCCTAAACTCATGTCATCTAAACTAAACCTACACCTATTCCTAAATCCATTCACCTAACCTAAACCTAGACCCAAACACGAGAACCAAACCCGAAGCCCGATCCCGAACCCGCAAATCCAAACCTATGCCCTAAACCTAATCCTAAACTCATGTCATCTAACCTAAACCTACACCTATTCCTAAATCCATTCACCTAACCTAAACCTTGACCCAAACACGAGAACCAAACCCGAAACCCAATCCCGAACCCGCAAATCCAAACCTATGCCCTAAACCTAATCCTAAACTCATGTCATCTAAACTAACCTACACCTATTCCTAAATCCATTCACTAGCCTAAACCTTGACCCAAACACGAAAATGCGACCCTAAACCCGATCCCGTACCCAAAAATCCAAACCTATGCCCTAAACCTAATCCTAAACTCATGTCATCTAACCTAAACCTACACCTATTTCTAAATCCATTCACCTAACCTAAACCTTGACCCAAACACGAGAATCAAACCCGAAACCCGATCCCGAACCCGCAAATCCAAACCTATGCCCTAAACCTAATCCTAAACTTATGTCATCTAAACTAAACCTACACCTATTCCTAAATCCATTCACCTAACCTAAACCTTGACCCAAACACGAGAACCAAACCCGAAACTCGATCCCGAACCCGCAAATCCAAACCTATGTCCTAAACCTAATCCTAAACTCATGTCATCTAACCTAAACCAACACCTATTCCTAAATCCATTCACCTAACCTAAACCTTGACCCAAACACGAAAATGCGACCCTAAACCCGATCCCGTACCCAAAAATCCAAACCTATGCCCTAAACCTGATCCTAAACTCATGTCATCTAACCTAAAGCTACACCTATTCCTAAATCCATTCACCTAACCTAAACCTTGACCCAAAGATGAAAATGCGACCCTAAACCCGATCCCGTACCCAAAAATCCAAACCTATGCCCTAAACCTAATCCTAAACTCATGTCATCTAACCTAAACCTACACCTATTCCTAAATCCTTTCACCTAGCCTAAACCTTGACCCAAACACGAAAATGCGACCCTAAACCCGATCCCGTACCCAAAAATCCAAACCTATTCCCTAAACCTAATCCTAAACTCATGTCATCTAACCTAAACCTACACCTATTCCTAAATCCATTCACCTAACCTAAACCTTGACCCAAACACGAGAACCAAACCCGAAACCCAATTCCGAACCCGCAAATCCAAACCTATGCCCTAAACCTAATCCTAAACTCATGTCATCTAACCTAAACCTACACCTATTCCTAAATCCATTCACCTAACCTAAACCTTGACCCAAACACGAAAATGCGACCCTAAACCCGATCCCGTACCCGCAAATCCAAACCTATGCCCTAAACCTAATCCTAAACTCATGTCATCTAAACTAAACCTACACCTATTCCTAAATCCATTCACCTAGCCTAAACCTTGACCCAAACACAAAAATGCAACCCTAAACCCAATCCCGTACCCAAAAATCCAAACCTATGCCCTAAACCTATTCCTAAACTCATGTCATCTAACCTAAACCTACACCTATTCCTAAATCCATTCACCTAGCCTAAACCTTGACCCAAACATGAAAATGCGACCCTAAACCCGATCCCGTACCCAAAAATCCAAACCTATTCCCTAAACCTAATCCTAAACTCATGTCATCTAACCTAAACCTACACCTATTCCTAAATCCATTCACCTAACCTAAACCTTGACCCAAACACGAGAACCAAACCCGAAACCCGATCCCGAACCGGCAAATCCAAACCTATGCCCTAAACCTAATCCTAAACTCATGTCATCTAACCTAAACCTACACCTATTCCTAAATCCATTCACCTAACCTAAACCTTGACCCAAACACGAAAATGCGACCCTAAACCCGATCCCGTACCCAAAAATCCAAACCTATTCCCTAAACCTAATCCTAAACTCATGTCATCTAACCTAAACCTACACCTATTCCTAAATCCATTCACCTAACCTAAACCTTGACCCAAACACGAGAACCAAACCCGAAACCCAATTCCGAACCCGCAAATCCAAACCTATGCCCTAAACCTAATCCTAAACTCATGTCATCTAACCTAAACCTACACCTATTCCTAAATCCATTCACCTAACCTAAACCTTGACCCAAACACGAAAATGCGACCCTAAACCCGATCCCGTACCCGCAAATCCAAACCTATGCCCTAAACCTAATCCTAAACTCATGTCATCTAAACTAAACCTACACCTATTCCTAAATCCATTCACCTAGCCTAAACCTTGACCCAAACACAAAAATGCAACCCTAAACCCGATCCCGTACCCAAAAATCCAAACCTATGCCCTAAACCTATTCCTAAACTCATGTCATCTAACCTAAACCTACACCTATTCCTAAATCCATTCACCTAGCCTAAACCTTGACCCAAACATGAAAATGCGACCCTAAACCCGATCCCGTACCCAAAAATCCAAACCTATTCCCTAAACCTAATCCTAAACTCATGTCATCTAACCTAAACCTACACCTATTCCTAAATCCATTCACCTAACCTAAACCTTGACCCAAACACGAGAACCAAACCCGAAACCCGATCCCGAACCCGCAAATCCAAACCTATGCCCTAAACCTAATCTCATGTCACCTAACCTAAACCTACACCTATTCCTAAATCCATTCACCTAACCTAAACCTAGACCCAAACACGAGAACCAAACCCGAAACCCGATCCCGAACCCGCAAATCCAAACCTATGCCCTAAACCTAATCCTAAACTCATGTCATCTAACCTAAACCTACACCTATTCCTAAATCCATTCACCTAACCTAAACCTTGACCCAAACACGAAAATGCGACCCTAAACCCGATCCCGTACCCGCAAATCCAAACCTATGCCCTAAACCTAATCCTAAACTCATGTCATCTAACCTAAACCTACACCTATTCCTAAATCCATTCACCAAGCCTAAACTTTGACCCAAACACGAAAATGCGACCCTAAACCCGATCCCGTACACAGAAATCCAAACCTATGCCCTAAACCTAATCCTAAACTCATGTCATCTAACCTAAACCTACACCTATTCCTAAATCCTTTCACCTAGCCTAAACCTTGACCCAAACACGAAAATGCGACCCTAAACCCGATCCCGTACCCAAAAATCCAAACCTATTCCCTAAACCTAATCCTAAACTCATGTCATCTAACCTAAACCTACACCTATTCCTAAATCCATTCACCTAACCTAAACCTTGACCCAAACACGAGAACCAAACCCGAAACCCAATTCCGAACCCGCAAATCCAAACCTATGCCCTAAACCTAATCCTAAACTCATGTCATCTAACCTAAACCTACACCTATTCCTAAATCCATTCACCTAACCTAAACCTTGACCCAAACACGAAAATGCGACCCTAAACCCGATCCCGTACCCGCAAATCCAAACCTATGCCCTAAACCTAATCCTAAACTCATGTCATCTAAACTAAACCTACACCTATTCCTAAATCCATTCACCTAGCCTAAACCTTGACCCAAACACAAAAATGCGACCCTAAACCCGATCCCGTACCCAAAAATCCAAACCTATGCCCTAAACCTATTCCTAAACTCATGTCATCTAACCTAAACCTACACCTATTCCTAAATCCATTCACCTAGCCTAAACCTTGACCCAAACATGAAAATGCGACCCTAAACCCGATCCCGTACCCAAAAATCCAAACCTATTCCCTAAACCTAATCCTAAACTCATGTCATCTAACCTAAACCTACACCTATTCCTAAATCCATTCTCCTAACCTAAACCTTGACCCAAACACGAGAACCAAACCCGAAACCCGATCCCGAACCCGCAAATCCAAACCTATGCCCTAAACCTAATCCTAAACTCATGTCATCTAACCTAAACCTACACCTATTCCTAAATCCATTCACCTAACCTAAACCTTGACCCAAACACGAAAATGCGACCCTAAACCCGATCCCGTACCCGCAAATCCAAACCTATGCCCTAAACCTAATCCTAAACTCATGTCATCTAACCTAAACCTACACCTATTCCTAAATCCATTCACCAAGCCTAAACCTTGACCCAAACACGAAAATGCGACCCTAAACCCGATCCCGTACCCAGAAATCCAAACCTATGCCCTAAACCTAATCCTAAACTCATGTCATCTAACCTAAACCTACACCTATTCCTAAATCCATTCACCTAACCTAAACCTTAACCTAAACCCGAGAACCAAACCCGAAACCCGATCCCGAACCCGCAAATCCAAACCTATGCCCTAAACCTAATCCTAAACTCATGTCATCTAACCTAAACCTACACCTATTCCTAAATCCATTCACCTAACCTAAACCTTGACCCAAACACGAAAATGAGACCCTAAACCCGATCCCGTACACGCAAATCCAAACCTATGCCCTAAACCTAATCCTAAACTCATGTCATCTAAACTAAACCTACACCTATTCCTAAATCCATTTACCTAGCCTAAACTTAGACCCAAACTCGGCAACCTAACCCTAAACCCGATCTCGAACTCGAAAATCTCAACCTATGACTAAACCTAATCCTAAACTCATGTCACCTAAACTAAACCTGACTCTAATCTTTGCATTGTAGATATGGATAAGAGTTGGATGCAAGCTAAGAATCGGTTTGGCCCAGAGTATAAAGAAGGTGTTAAGGAGTTCATGGAATTTGCGAGAGATCGGGCAGATTCAGGTAATAGAATTAGTTGTCCATGCCGAAAATGCAAGAACATGATTCACAAGACATTGGACAAAGTGAAAGATGATTTGTTCATAGTTGGGATTGACCAGGGTTACACTTGGTGGATTCATCATGGTGAAGACTTCCACCAAAGAGTTGAGGCCACTAAAGTCCTTGCTGACCCAATTGTGCGTAATGATGAGGATGAAGATGTTGACAATATGCAAGATATCATTGGGGATGTGTTAAGGGGAACAATTGCGGATATTGATTTTACAGCGACAAGTACTAGCCAGGATATTCCTCCTATGGGTGATGCCGAATCAAAAAAGTTTAGTAGGTTGTTGAGGGATGCGCAACGTCCACTCTATCCGGGGTGTCGGAACTTTTCCAAGTTGAATTTCCTTACAAGGTTACTTCATTTAAAGACAATAAATCGTTGGAGTAACAAATCGTTCGACATGTTACTTGGCTTGTTGAAAGAAGTATTACCTGAAGGTGAGACATTGCCTAGTCTCATTACGAGGCAAAATCGTTAATGCGAGACTTGGGCCTTGGTTACATCCTCATACATGCATGTATAAATGATTGTGTATTGTATTGGAAAGAACATGAAAATTTTGAGGAGTGTCCACAATGTGGAGAGTCTAGGTGGAAATATGACGAAGCTAAGCGTAAGAAAATTTCACAAAAGGTGTTAAGGTACTTTCCATTGAAACGCAGATTACAAAGATTGTTTACGTCGAGCAAGACGGCTGAAGATATGACGTGGCATAAGGAGAAACGTCTTCATGATGATAATACATTGAGGCATCCCGCTGACTCCGAAGCCTGGCAACATTTTGATAAGCAATATGACTGGTTTGCAGAGGATTCTCGCAATGTTCGGCTAGGTCTTGCAAGTGATGGTTTTAATCCATTTGGTAATATGAGTAGCTCGTACAGTATGTGGCTAGTGATACTTATGCCCTACAATTTACCTCCTTGGTTGTGTATGAAGGAATCATTTTTTATAATGTCGTTGCTTATTCCTGGACCCAAGTCACCGGGGAATGATATTGATGTGTATCTCCGACCGTTAGTAGATGAGTTAAATGAGTTGTGGAGTCAAGGTGTCCAGACGTATGACACTTTTGCAAAACAGACGTTTCGATTGCATGCAGCGGTCTTGTGGACAATAAATGACTTCCCCGCATATGGAAATTTGTCTGGGTGGAGCACGAAGTGAAAGTTGGCTTGTCCTACATGTAGTACTGAGACTTGTTCATTGTCATTGAAGCATGGTAAGAAAACGTGTTATATGGGCCATCGTCGCTTCCTTCCGAGGGATCATAGTTGGCGCAGGAAGACGGTAATCTTTGATGGCAAACAAGATCATAGGCCACCACCGAAAGAACTATTTGCAGAAGATGTGTTACAATAGCTGAGTAACATTGAAGAAGTTAGATTTGGTAAGGCACCACACTTCAAGAAGAGAAAACGTACAGTATTGGAGTACAACTGGAGGAAGAAGAGCATTTTTTTTAGTTGCCTTATTGGAGTCATCTGAAATTACGACACAACTTGGATGTCATGCATATTGAGAAGAATATATGTGACAATGTCTTTGGAACATTGATGAACATAGAGAAGAAAATAAAAGACAGTTTTAAGGCTCGATTGGATCTACAAGCAATGGGTTTAAGGAAAGAGTTGCACTTGCAACCACATGGAAATTCATATACTATACCAGTAGCCTGCTACACATTGACAAAACTAGAGAAAAAACGTGTATGTGAATGGTTGAACAAGGTGAAATTTCCTGACGGGTATGCATCGAATATCTCTCGGCGCGTAAACATTACGGACTGTAAGGTAACAGGAATGAAAAGTCATGACTGTCACGTCCTTCTACAATGCCTACTATCGGTTGCGATTCGTGGATTCCTTAACAAGGATGTCAGTGCTACGCTGATTGAGTTGGGGATATTCTTTAAGGATTTGTGTTCGAAATCTTTGAATGTAGAAGTTATTAAACGACTGGAGAAGGATATTGTCGTAATCCTTTGCAAACTTGAAAGAATTTTTCCACCTGCGTTTTTCGATGTCATGGTACACCTAGCGATTCACTTACCGCACGAAGCGAAGCTTGCAGGCCCAGTACAATATCGTTGGATGTATCCGATCGAAAGGTGATAGAACAATGATCATAAATTTTTATTCATTCCATAAACTACGTATATCCATATTTTCATGTCCTAAACATATTGATTTTGTGTACAGATACCTTCACACATTAAAACAATATGTGAGGAATAAGGCACGTCCAGAGGGATCCATTGCTGAGGCGTACATTGATAATGAGTGCCTGACATTTTGCTCCATGTATCTTCGTGGCATAGAGACTAGATTCAATCGAGAAGATCGTAATGCCGATGCAGGGTAGGAGCATGAACAAGGACTCATATCTGTATTCGCACATAACGTCCGTCCTTATCGCCGACGTTCCAAGATATGGACCCTCGGGATCAAGCGAAGGCGCGGTGGTATGTGTTGCATAACTGTGAAGAAATAGAGTCGTACTTGGAGTAAGTCTTCGCACATAATTATTGTATATCTACAGACAGTTTTAATCTCAAAATTTCTTGCTTACAACGTACCAATTGTGTATAGCGAACACATCGAGGAGATGAAGTCCCAATACCCTACAAATTATGATCAAATGCATCAGGATTTGTTTCCAGAATGGTTTGCAAAACGTGTAAGATTAATTTACCTTCTATCTCACCACACTTACAATATTGTTATATTGCACAATATTTACACGTAATTTTAAATGCCTAAACGTACATTAATATTCTGTACGTTATGATAGATGAAGATGTTGCGCGCTAGCAACTCTGCGGATACGTCTGATGCGCTCTACTCACTGGCGTGTGGCCTTGATAGACGTGTATCTCGATATACAGGTTGTATTGTAAACGGGATTCGGTTCCACACTGAGGAGCGCGAGAAATATAGGACCACATAAAATAGTGGTGTAGTTGTGAAGGGAACACATGAGGAGGTCGAAATTGATTTTTATGGCATTTTGACGGATATTATTGAGCTGAGTTATTGTATGAGAAAGCGGGTGTACTTATTTAAATACGATTGGTGGGACATTGGAAATAAAAAGTTGGGAATACAAACTGATAATTACTTCACGAGCGTAAATTTATCT
Organism: Liriodendron chinense; assembly: GCA_003013855.2. Classification (NCBI taxonomy): domain Eukaryota; kingdom Viridiplantae; phylum Streptophyta; class Magnoliopsida; order Magnoliales; family Magnoliaceae; genus Liriodendron; species Liriodendron chinense. The sequence goes on from PVNU02003124.1 coordinate 69,381, forward strand.
CGGAAGTGGTTTAAAGATGACCCATTTATCATAGCCAGCCAAGCCGAACAAGTATTCTACCTCGCTGACACCAAGTTAGGCGGCTCTTGGCACGTGGTGCAGAAAATAAAGCCCAGGAACATATTTGACGTTCCCGAAGTAGACGTTGAAGATAACGATGGAGGGAGTAATAGAACGTCGTCAGTTGAACAAGCATACCAAGAAGACATGCCATCTTGGGATAGAGGGAATGATCCAAATGTTGATATTGATGTGGTGCAATTGAATAGAGATGATGTGCCACCTGATCATGTTGATGCCTCAATCATAAATGACATTGTTAGAGATGATAGCGCTTTCATCGATGACAACGTTGCAGACGATGAAGAGGAAATTCTGATCAGCGATAGTGATGGTGAAGAAGAAAGAGTCCTAAGCGATAATGATTCAGACGACGATTATTAAATGTATACAAGATTTACATGTAATTTTCAATTCGATTAATTTGATTATTACATGTATATATGTTTTACAAGTCATGATTTTTTTTCCTGAATTGACTTGTTTATAATCTACATTTACAGTTAAGTCACTTTCTGATCATGTCCTCCACAAAACTGGACCGTAGCGGAAGCACGCAGCATACTTCATCAGCTGTTGCGGATGGACTTTCCGGCCCTATATTCTTCTGGTAGGGCCAGAGAGATACCCGATCTGGTCGAGAAATGTAGGGAGGAAGACGATGACTCAGATGAAAGATTATACAATCTCAAATAAATTCCGGACCTGATTGAGGAATATAACCGCGGAAAACTTCGTATGGAAGATGCGACATTATCACTTGCACATCTGAATGGAGTCCCGAGAGATCAGATTTCTCCTATTGTGACTGACATGTTGGCTGTAACAATGTCGAGTGCTTCATACAGCTTGACATATACATCTACAGCGTACGATAACTTACGCAGGGAGTATTTCGGATAGTTGATCCGAAGTTGATTTGTATTACAATGAGATATATGTATTTAATATAGAATGACAATGTGTAATGGATTTTTCAACTTTTATATTCTGTTTACAGTTTTATTATATTCTGTTTACGGTTTTATTATATTCTGGTTGCATTATAGTATAATGGTCTAATCATATTTTTATCATTTCTCTAAGCATAAGCACAAATTCACTCTGCAATGATGTTCATAAACTTGCATTGACACTGTTTAAATTTATAAGTTTGTATTTCAGATATATTCAGTCATGGCACCAGGTGGGAGATCAGGTCGTTCGCGCACTGGATCTACCCCTTCCACCCGTGATGCGACGCAGACAGCATCGACGTCGCACGGTGCATCACAGTCATCTGATCCTTCGGTTCAGCATACACCGGGCACTGCATGTAAGTCTAGACATTTATTTAGTGATTTCTGTTTATATTGTTACTTACATATATCTTTTCGCAGCAGCATCTTCTACCAGCCGACGAGGACGTGGACCCACGCGTGGGTTAGTTTTAGAGCGACTTACGCGTGAGGGTAGGGTGGCGGTAGAGTTCCCACAAGACTGCCTTAGACCTATTGGGGACAGTGCCAGATTGTTTACGTCTGAGGTCGGTGTCATATGCCGATCTTTGATCCCCGCCACCACCCCCCGTTGGACTGACGTGACAGATGATGTGCGACAGCTCATCCGTCAGCGCCTTCAGGTAAAGTTTAATAAATTAAAATTTTCTTTTGTGAAAGTTCATTTACGGTTAAGTCCTATTGTTAATAAGTTTATTGCCTTAATTTATTATTTACAAAACTGCAGAATAAATTTGAATTCGATTTGAATGTTCCCTACATTTCTCATGCCGTCGACGATATGATTAGAGAGCGGTTCAAGGAGTACCGCGGAGAGTTGCACCAGCGGTACAAGCGGTGCAGGACACACGATGAGGCCGTACTGTCCGCACCACCACACGTTACTACAGACGACTGGCGGATACTCTGCGAGAGATTTTCATCGGAGGCTTTTCAGGTAATATTTACATATACGATATCTTACGGTAACAATTAAATTCGCAATTAATTTCGCAATTAATAGAAATGTATTTTGTATAATGTGTTCAGAAGAGGAGTAGAATAAATTCTGCGAACAGGGAAAAGTTACAAGTGAACCACGTAGCTGGTTCAAAGTCATTTGTACGACATCGTTACGACATGGTAAGAAATTATTGATGATTATTAAGTTAATATATTATTTTGATTGGCATTTATTATAAGTCTTTTTTCCCTTCGATTGCGCAGCGGGATTCCTTCACCGGCCAGGAGCCTGGACCAGTAGACCTCTACAGAGGGACTCACTGTCGGCAGGCGACGGGATCTTGGGTTCATCCTAGAGCCAGTGAGCATTGGGTAAAAATCTTTACTTTGTAAAATTTAATTGCGCATTGATTGATAATAATGTCATTCATGTCATTTTTTTATGAAATTTCATATCTTTTCATTACAGGCGGCGATGGACACCATACGCAGTTAGCCCACTCCCGATGGTAGTCAGCGGAGTGAGCCAGAAATCCTGAGCGAGGTGCTTTGCACCTGTTCTGGATATGTGCGTGGGCTTGGCCATGGTGCTAAGCTCATGGCACAAACTAGAGCTGGCTCCAGCCGATCCGTAGCTGGTGAGAGCGCTCAACGCCGAGCTGACATCGCAGAGAGAGAGGTTCAGCAGCTACGGGTCATCGTCGATGGGATTCGAGAGCAGCTGGAGAGGCAGAGGGAGGAGGAGCAGAGGCGACAGGAGGAGGAGGAGAGGCGACGGGAGGAGCTGGAGAGGAGGATCGAGGAGTTGCGGCAGGAGCGACAGGAGCATGAGCGACGGATGCAGGAGATGTTTCAGGCTCTCGCTGCACGCCTTGGCGCCGATGCACCACCACCTCCGCCTTCATCTTCCTGATTTTTTTTAATATACGACTTTTAACTTATATGTATTTGTGTGTGGATGAATATTGTTTGTTTGTGGATGTGGAATGGATTATTTCTGTATGGATGATGTAGTTTTTGTTTATTTGTATGTTTGTGGATGTGAATAGGAGAAAAATGTATAGGTTTTTTTACAGGTGTATATCAGGAATTTTCCTGTATTTTGAAAACAAATGAAACCGAGACAGGAAAAACTTTTACCGACGAATTATTTCGTCGGTAAAAGTATGTAAAAAGTTTTTACCGACGAAATATTTCGTCGGTACAAAATTTTTACATGCTTTTACCGACGAATTATTTCGTTGGTAAAAGTTTTAACATGTTTTTACCTACGAATTATTTCGTCGATAAAAGTTTTTTCACCGACGTATCATTTTCATTCCCGACAAAAATTCATATGTTTGGTCGACAAATATTTTCGTCGGTAATGGTGTAATTATTACCTACGAAAAATTATTTCGTCGGTAAAAACCTTTACCGACGGGCTTTCTACGACGATGTTAGCGGCGAATTATTTCGTCGGGAAAAAGATTTCCCGACAAAATTTACTGATTACCGACGAAATCATTCGTCGGTAAAAATGAAATTTCTTGTAGTGAGTGTCTTATAACAGGTCACTCATCCTAAACTGAGATGGTCAATGGCACTGGTTGTGCTAAGAAACCATGAAGTGTCTTCTAGCAGGTCACCCATCCCAAACTGAGATGGTCAATGGCACTGGTTGCACTAAGAAACCATGGAGTGTCTTCCAGCGGGTCACCCGTCCTAAAATGAGACGGTCTATGGTACTTGTTACACTAACGGAAAACTGTGGAGCGTATTCCTAAAAGTCACTCAGTCCACAGAGACGCCCGATGATACTGTGATACATGAATCAGTTAAAATCCTGGTTGCTTCTCAACTAGGAACACCCAAAAGAGCATGGGACCAACATCTAACTGGTCTTAGCAATGGCTTGGTCCATAAGAGATCCTAAACTTGGTGTTTATGACAGTGAATTCAAGACTATAATCTCTGATGATTTAAATTACTTACTTAATCTATTCAGGCTTCATCCCTAATATTCTATCTATTGTACAAATACAATTCATAGTGGAATCTTGTCACTTTGTGCCGTGATTTTCTCCTGCAAGGGTTTCCATGTAAAAATCTTTGTGTTTGTTGTTTGTTTTATTTACATTTATGCTCTTTTAATGCTTTATTCAACTTATCTATGATGCATGCATACATTTACTTTTTCCTTTTAATCAAGAGTGATCATCCATTGATGTAATTAAGGGTTCATGACCAGTTCATAGCCTGGAATGTAAAAGATCTTGGAATCTCTGAAATAAAATTCACCTTGTGGTGCTTTTTCGTGTATACTTTATGATTGCTTATAATTGTCTATGAATGCTTCTATACTCAGAACCCCAGAATAAAGAAACGTAGGAAAAACTGCCCTTTTAGCATTTTTCTAGTTTTAACAAACTGGCGACTCTGCTGGGGATCAAACAATACCAGAATCCCTGGTTATTACTGAGTAATGGACATTATAAGATAAATCATTTGCAAACACAGATGTATACATGAGAAAGGTTACCGCAAGGAGAAATTGTCATGTACCAAACCCGGGGACCGGGCTCACTAAATTCCCGATCTCGGACCTTCGTGCCAACAGCCTCCGTAGTACCCAATTCTCAGCTCCTAGCACTCATATGCCAGGTTTCGATCCTGGGATCCCACTAGGAGGATTTTCAGGGTAAATTTTTTTTGTAAAGGAGCATTATCAAAACCATAAAACATCATCAGATATCCACTATAAAGTTTGTAAGTACAGTGCTGGAAAGGGAAATACAAAATGTAGCAAAAGCCTAAAATATCAGGTACATGAACCGAGCTCAACGCTGCTAATGTGCCCTAGTACCTGCAGCATAAAGAAACGCGTATAAGCTTCCTATGAAGCTCAGTAGAGTGCGTGTGTGCTCGTGTGATGCATATGACAAGTATACAGATATCAAATTAAGCGAAAGTGATAGAGAGCTAAGTTACCAAGTTCATGAATGCTATCAGCCATCCCAAGGCTATGCGATGCAAGGGCCTACATGGCCGAGTGTTACATGCTAGAGATGCAATGCAAAGACGTCAATCCTCGACTAATCCACATATCAAAATTGTTCTCATCTGGGACATCACCGGGGTCTAGTACACTCTGATACTGGCCGCTGCACATCGGGCACATAACCAAGCGAGTGGAAAAGACCTCACTATCCGCCTCATCAGTGGTATGCCAATGCCCACCCGGCTCGCCGATAGCGGACCCATTCCAAGAGCTGGTCAGACTCGACCTAGCTTATAGCCCACTGCACCTGGGCGGATAAGGTCACACTCCTTTCCAACCGACCTTGACATAGTGGGAGACGCGGCTTACTGGTATGTGGCACTCGGGTGCTCATGTTATCCACTCGGTCTCGACGTTGGAGCATCCTACTGGTACCATAGGGTTTAGGGACTTTCACCCAAGGACATCCATAGCGCCCATGTGCTAGAACATATTTTCGGTGTCCATTACCGCCAACCACGATGTGACTATAGTGGCCACCACCTCGATGCTGCTAGGGTGTTAAGGCGATCGTGACATACATAATGCGAAATGCATGAGTCATACAATCCAAGTCATGCACCAAACTTACGCATACTGCGCAATCATGTGAGGCAGCCCTGTCTCGCACGGGTCCCCTAAGAATAGTAAGCCAACTAGCATATGCTATGATTAATCGTGGTCCATAACAAGCATACAAATGATGCGTATGGGCATATGAATGCGCATGGTATTCATTATATTAAGCATATTATCAGTGTGAAGTATCAAGCTAAGTATACTAGCATGTGACCAAACATATCATATAATGTTGGCCTTAAATGGCCCAATATATATGCAGAGAGTGGGACCTGGACTATGGGCCCCATTGGAAATGTAAAGGTCATCGTGGCATAGCCAACTTGAGACTATATCGGCCCCATACTTGGGCCTACACATACAAAGTAGGTAGAAAAAATAGGTTTACAGTTTGGATAAAACATATGTATCAAAGGAAGGACCATGGTGGGCCCCGCCCACTGTTAGGATAGCAAATATACATAATCGGTCTTAGGAAGTTTCAATGGTAGGTATTCAATCACCACCATTTTCTAAGTGAAGCCCACTCAAATTGGGCCCCACGCATCGGTCAGACGGTTGGCATGATACATAATGCATCCAGTCAAGGTGGAACCCAAAGATGGGTCCACAACCTCTAGTTGGATGAAAAATAAACACTAGAGTGGCCCCAATGAAGTTTTTAATGGTGGGCATCAAAGACCACTATTCCCTGCGGGTGTGGTCCATCTGACGTTTGGATCTGCCTCATATTTGGGGCCATGTCCTAAAATAATCTGGGAAAAACAGATGGGCAGCGTGGATAAGACAATAGATCATGGTGGGTCCCACGAGTGGGCCACCTGCTGGGGTGCCCATGAGTCTAAAGCGTACCTCACCAATGAAAACACTGGGGATTGATCTCCTACCATTAAAAACATTCTTGGGGCCACAGAAGTTTTCGATCAAGATGATATTTTTGTTTTCCCTTCTTTCATACACGTGTGAACTTATGAACAGGTTGGATCTCAAATAAACATTATGGTGGGCCATAGGAAGGTTTCCACAGTCTGGTCGCTGTCCCCACTGTTTTCTTTGGTAGGGTCCTCCTGAGATTTGGATCTGTCTCATTCTTAAGATCATGCCCTAAAATGATCTCTCCAAATGGATGGACGGTGTGGATATAACACATACAACACGGTGGGGCCCATAGAAGTTGGTGACGTCACTTCAGTAGCGAGATAGCTACTCAACCTGTCCGCTGGTTACTCCCAGCGTCAGAGATGCTGGGAGCCTTAACTTTTTTTTTTCTTCTTCTTCTTCTTTTTCTGATTTTCATCAAGTGGGGCCCACATGAGGTCGATCCACTCCGTCTCTCAGATTTTCCAACTCATGGGGGACCCAAAGAGCCCTATATTGGATATGCTACAAGGGCTACAAACATCAAGATGGGCCAAGGAAAGCTTGACTGTAGACATCATTATCTCCATTGTTTCATGCGGTGCGGTCCACTTAAGATTTGGATCTGTTTCATATTTGGGCCCTGGCCCTAAAATGATTTGGGAAAACAGATGGATAGTGTGGATTAAACACAAACATCAAGGTGGGTCCCACGAGTGGGGACCCCACCCAAACCTTCCAACATGCTGACGCTGGACAGTTACGAGGAGTTACGGCTAGAGCATGAGCGACGGATGCAGGAGATGTTTCAGGCTCTCGCTGCACGCTTTGGCACCGATGCCCCGCCACCTTCGCCTTCATCTTTGTGATCATTTTTTTTAATATACGAATGTTAACTTATATGTATTTGTGCATGGATGAATGTTGGTTGTTTGTGGATGTGGAATGGATTATTTGTGTATGGATTGTGTAGTTTGTGTTTGTTCATATGTATGTGGATGTGAATAGGATGAAAATGTATTGTAACAGGTTTATTTATAGGTGTATATCAGGAATTGTTTCCTGAATTTTGAAAACAAATGGAATCGGCAAAGGAAATACTATTACCGACGAAATTGTTCGTTAGTAAAAACACTGAAAAGTTTTTACCGACGGAATTTTTCGTAGGTAAAAACCTTTACCGACGGATGTTTTCATAGATAAAAACTTTTACCAATGAAACCTTTTGTAGGTAAATACTTTTCCCAACGGATTTTTTCGTAGGTGAAGACTTTTCCCGACGGATTTTTTCGTAGTTGAAGATTTTTACCGACGAAAATGTTCGTAGGTGAAGACTTTTACCGACGAAAATTTTCATATGTAAAAGTCTTCGTGAAGACTTTTGCCGATGAATATGTTTGTAGGGGAAGACTTTTACTGACGAAAATTTTACCGAATCACATTTTTCTCCGACCAAAAATCATATGTTTCACCAACGATTTTTTTCGTCGGTAATGATTTTATTATTGCCTACGAAACGAATTTTCATCGGGAAAAGCTTTTACCAACGGCCTTTGTGCGACGATTTTAGCCACGAAAAATTTCGTCGGGAAAGACTTTTCCCGACAAAAATTAACTAAAAACCGACGAATTATTTTGTCGGTAAAAATGGAATTTCTTATAGTGTAGAAGAAGAAGAAGAAAAATAGTTGTAGGAGGCTTCCTTTGCTCCCCACGTTGCTAGATGCCCTAGGAAGAGAGTGGAGGTGTCCTTTCATAGCTTAAGTTTGAGAAATTGCGGAGAAGTACCACAATTGCATAGCAAAATTCAGAAATAGAAGCTTCCTTTTTCAATCAGGGCACTGGCTGGCTGGCCAACCAGGGGTTGCACAAAATCATACTCAACTCTTTGGATGTTGGAGTGCACTAGCCGACTTACCAGCTGGCCGGCTGGCCGGACCACAGGTCAGCCTTCACAAAAATAGTCCAGCAAAAATGTTGTTTCTGGAGGGTTTGGCCGGCCGGCCGGTGGCTGTGTAAAATGTGATTTTTCATAACTTTTCTTCCTCCATCTCCATTGCATCTTTCCTCCACTTCTTGCCCTTTATTCCTTTGATCTTCAAGGCATGTAAGAAGGGTCTCTAAGCATCCAAATGACAAAGTCTCTTTCTCATTCCTACAATCACAAAACCATGTATTAGATTAGTCTTTAAATCATAATAAACATGTATAATGAGTGATGAATTGGGGTTAGAATATGCACAATTCAGAGCTCAACAAACCTCTAAGTATTTTCTCACATGTTTTTCAACCAATAGGCATTCTACTAAACCTCCTTTAGTTTGGAGACGGTTTATGTTGTCACGTTCCCAGCAGGACATAAACCATACAAATCAAGATCTTAATTAAAAACCTAACTCCTAAACAAAATAAAAATATATTAGTTCTAAAAAAATAAGAAAAACCTAATTCTAAAAATTTGAAAATCCTGCCTGACTATGTTAAAACTACTTCTATAGCTATTAGAATTATTATAACCGTTTAGCCTATAAATATCCTCAGCAACGACGCCAAAAACTTGTTCATTAGCCCCAAGTGTAAGGCTGCGACGTAGTAATAATTTGATTGTGAGGCCGAGATCGTCCTTAAGGAGTATGTAACTAAACCAATTCTAACTATTCTAACAACTTATAGTAAGGAAGTTCAAAGATTTCAACATTTTAAGGCTAAGCAAAAACAGAAAATTAACAAAGAAAAATCTAAGAAATTAAAAAAACTAGAGCACCAAGGAAGCGAAGTCCTATCTTTATCCAATTGGAAGATATTGCATTCAAACACGTAAACAATCCAAACTCAATCTGGAACTTCAATTATAGTCCTATTGAAGCATGGAGAAGATGAACTTGTAGCACTTCGAAGCATCAACCATACCATGAGATAATGGATAATCTAGGGTTTTTACAATTCAAATCTCATAAGAGCATAATGATGATTCTCAGAAACATATAAGCAACTCATGTCCAGAGTACACAAGCTCTCAAAATTGTATAAAAATACCAACTTTATTCAAACTAGAACTTGAAAAATCTAAAACAAAGCTTAGAGTACTTGCATAAATGAATTAAATATTAAATCTAACTACAAGCTTCACCTCTTAACCCTAACTAAGAGGTCTAGCTAACCATAGACATGATTGAATTAGAAACAAATAGAAAAACTAAGAAAAATATAGGAAACTTGAAGAACGGAGTTGCAGATGCTCCACTTCAATCCTCTTCATCTCCAACACGTCAATAACTCTTCTAGGATGAATTGGTAAGAGAGTAGAGGTCTCCTTTTATAGCAGAAATTTACCACTGCCTTGGAATCTTCTAAAATTTGTGAAAGACTTACGCAATCAGGGTGGTGGCCTACCGGTCGTAGCCCATGGTTGACTATTCGCTACTAAAAAAACTAACGAACAAAACTGAATTTTGAATGTCTGGACGTCTGATGATAGGCCGGACGATCGGTTGGAAATGGTGTTTTTTAGTCTAGCAAGTTTTCTGAAAAATCTCTCTCCCATCTTGAATATTAGACTGGTTAGACAACTGGTCTGAGCTCTCGCCAACCAGTCGGACAACCAGTCTAGCAAGTCCCAAATTTGTCCAGTGTGCGAGTTCAGCTATTTTTCCCATGAAATTCGATCGGTCAGCTGACTGGTCTAGGAAATGGACGACCGGTCGTGAAGGCTATCTTTTTGGGATTTTTCTTTCTTTCGTCTCTTTCCTCCTTGCTTCTTTCCTTCACCTCTTGGCTCTTTTTCCATTGATCTTCAATGTGTCCAAAGTAGTCCATTTAACCTTGAATTCATGAGGTCTCTCTCTCATTCTTACGAATACAAATACACTCATCAGGTATGTCTTTTAAGGGTTCAAACCAAGTAAATGTGTGATGAATTGAGGTATAAATATACACAATTCAGAGCTCAACATCCGCGGCTGCTCTGTGACAATGCAGGCCTGATCAATGCTAGATTTACTGGGTGTAGGTTCACTTGGTGCAATAATCAGGCTAGTTTGGTGCATGCTTGGCCGTAGCTAGATAGAGTTTGCTGCAATGATCTTTGGGTGGGTGTTTTTTAGTCTTTTCAATTGAAACATCTTCTGAGGGCTCACTCTAATCATGCCCCGGCCCTTTACTTTTATCCTTCTTGGTGGATCCACCTTTTGTCCCTAATCATGTAGGTTTCAAGGATATGGACCCTCAAAAACTCCTTCTAGGTAGTGATAAAGAAGGCCTGGGTTTCAGATATTGCAGGCTAACTGTTGTTTACCCTCCAAAGGAAATTGAAGAATGTCAAGGTGGCCTTAAGAATTTAGAACTAGGAGGCTTTTGGTAATGTTTTTCAAAATCTGAAGGTCACAGAATATAATCTAATTCAAGCAGAAAATGTAACCCACGTAATGCCAAAGATTTGAAGCTAAAGTCACTTACCAAGTGAAGTTTCCACTTAACATCAAGGTACATCGGTAAGTTGCATATAAACAGGCCTTCGGATCTCAAAACGTTTGATTAGATGGCTTTATTTTTATAGGAAAATCCTTAGCTATTTAATCCTTGTCCAAGGGTCTTCTTGATTAGGGAAGACCTTGGTACTTCAGTGCTTAAAGAAATTTTCAAGAAAAATTTGAAGTTGAATAGCATTTCAACTTAGGCCGATCAAAGTCCCTAATAGGCAGGTCGACAGGCATTGTTGGTCGGCCTACCAGCCGATATTAGTCAAATCTAAATAGTTTGTAGACATTTAGAATCCAGTTAAATTGGCAAGCTTTTGGATAAAATCGGTCTGCTGATGGCCTCTATCGACCAACCGCAATGGGTTGATTTAGGTCAACAACATTTGAAATTACAATCTTCTTTGCTGCCTTAATTCGACTGGCCGGTACCCATCATTGGCCAGTTGACGGCCCTTGCCAACCGACCAACAGGGCCAGTCGACAGGTCGATATCTAGCCATTTTATGCCCATTTTTTCTCGTTCATTTGCATCTATAAGTACATCTTTCGAAGGCTTTTAGGGCAAGGAGAGCACACCACATTAGAGCATTAAGAGAGTGTTTCCACATAAAATCCTCGCCTCCTTGCTCTTCTTACTCTTGAGTTCATCTTTCAATCCTTGTGTTTATGACACATTAATGAGTATTCAAAACTCAGATTGAAGAATGAAATCAAGGCTGCATTAATGGCTGACCATACATTAATAGTTAAATCTCTTAGTCATTTATAGTCATTGAATGCTCAAATTTGGTGGTTTCAACATTTACCTTTGAATTTAATAACTTCTCCCAACTACCTTGCATTAGTATAGGCATATAATTGATACTTGGTAGCTGATCTTGAGAGCATGGAAATGAGATGAAGCTAATATACTCAGTGCTACAATGGGACTCACCTTCTAGTAAGTTCCAGTTTAAGAATCTAAGTTAATCCCCTTCTTTGTGAGATTGGGGTTGAGAGACTGTGACCCAATCTCGAGAGTAAGTCCCTTATGTGGGCCTCTGGCGGGAGCATACACGGCCAGTTCTTGGATTAAAATTGATGAGAGTTTGAGATCTAAACTCAGCAAGTCCCTAGATAGGGCCACCGGTGGGTGGTATACGCGGTCCTAGATCTAGGATGTGAGGGTTGATGGTGAACCAAATTTAAAACCACGTACATAGTGAATTCAGTGCACTTGTGGAGAAAGTGCGGCAACCGGGAGTAGAGTAGACCCAAAGTCGAACCATTATACATCGTTGTGCATTATGGATTGAATTCATGTTTATCTTAATTTGGTTATACTTATCCTCTGAATATTTCATACTTAGATGAATATGAGCTAAATATGTTTGTGAAAATGCCAATGATGCTTGGATTATGAGTTCTTGAGCTTTGTGACTTATACGCATATCCTTGATTAGTTCAATTTCTTTATTTGTAAATCTAAATGCCTATATAGTTTAAATTTAGAGGAGAAATTTAAAAAGTCCTAAGCCATATCTCCAAGTCTCTCCACTAGCAGTAAAACTGCAATTTCAGAAATGTGAGAAATAAAACGTGAACTAGAATGAGATGTGAGAAAGAAAATTGAAGATCAAACACCCTTTTCTACTAAAAGGATGGTTATATATCCCCAATCTCAACCATATTCTGAACTTTAATGGCTTCTTCTGCTAACTATTTTTATCTCTTTTTTCTCCCAAATTGGGTAACCTCCTGACTCCTTTTGCAACCTTTGGGCTTACCCAGACCCTTTGGACCCTCTCTCTACTTCTCTCTAAGCCTCCAAGATGCTTGTACTGTCCTCTCCTGTTGCCTTGGACCAAATGCATTAAGCTATATTTATAAACTTTAGTAGCGCTAAGAATATTACCGTCAGTGGTAGGAAAATAATATTTTATGTTTTTTGCACTTATCAAGTGATAAGTCAATGTTTTTCATTTTAAAAATCCCTTTTAGACCGAAGGAAATTTTATTTCGACCATTTGTTTGTCCTTTCCCTGGCTCAACTCGTCATGTGCAGGGGTCATAAAAGGTTTGGAGGGTTCATGTGATCAGCTAGAATATGATTTGTCCAGTTTTAATTATATTGATAAGGGCAGTTGGTCAGTTACAGGTGGCTCTAAGTATCCTTTTCGTCTGACCCATTTGGATTTCAAATGCTTTTATGAGTAGTTGGTTTTTGATATGGTATCAAAGCAGAAGGTCAAGTGTTTAAATCCCATGAGTAGCAAATATGCCACCAGAATATATTCTCCCATAGTTGGCTGTTTATGCTGTGAGTTGAGTGTTGCTCCAGCTTTGCCAATATATTTCTATCAAGGGAGCATTAAAGTCCCCTAATATACATTGATATGCATCCTCTAAAGGCTTGAGCTTTTAGAGCAACTGATTGTTTAACTAAGGTTTTTTTGAAGTTCTGGAAAGCAATTTCTCTTATTCTGGGTGGCATATATACCAATGTCATTAGCGACCCAGAGTGAGAATGGTAGCATTATGGCTCAAACATGGCATCAACAATATAGGCAGTGAAATGGATGATTTGGATAAATCCAATAGGCATCAGGTGGACCCATAGAGGTGTGGTGCATATGGTTCTTGTACACCACTAGAGTACCATACCCTACTCAGCCCTTTTTTCTGTTGTAAGGTGTCAATGGGCCAGGTTCGAGCCTGAAATATCAGAATTTTAATAAGCCCAGCCCGAAACAGTTCAAAATCCGGGCCGAGACATACCCCAAGCCCGGCCTGTTGACAGCCCGCGTTGTAAAGGGCTGCAGGTTTATCCATCAAACATGGAGGCTTGGAGACAGAAGTGAGTGCGGAGGATTCCAATGCTCATCAACAGTATAAATCAAGGACCTTGGTTACAGCCCCATTGGTCGGAGGATGAGACGGAGGGAAGACCAGTGGCGTCATCATCTCCGGTAAGCTGGTTTACCCAGTATTAATGGCGGAATCAGGTGAGTTCTCCCTTGTTCTCTTCATCAAGCACTGTGTTTCTGAAAGGAATAAACGCTAACATCTACTAGATAAGCTGGCGTGCATGCATGCAAGGACCTCAAAAACTGGATGTCCGCAAAATTATAAAAGCGCCCTCTTGGTTTTCTTTTTAGAAGTATCAGTGCAGTCCTCGATTTTATCCCATAGATTTGAGCTAGGCAACTATTCGACTATAGAGCATGTGCATCGTGTCGTTAGCCATGATTCCAGTTGAATGGACCCATCATTTTGTGATCAAACTAGTTTATGCTGCGATTAAGAGTAATAGATTAACAGAAACAAGAAGCAAAATAGATTCCAAAATTATATAAAATCATAATCTCGAATAAGCAGTACGCCTTTTATTTCCCCCACCTATGTAAAATAAAATAAAAAGAGAAAGTGGTTTGCTATACACCCACACCCATACGAGCAGCTCATGTACAGATCACCATGTGCCAGCATAGAATGTCGGTACAAGATCCAATCCATCCATGAAAATGTCACACTAAATAGATTCCCTGGCCAAAACCATTTCTGCGGAATGATCATTTGGATTATAGTTTACGGAACAAATGTATGGCTGAAGAAGACTAAAGTTTTTTAGGTTGTCCACCCATTTCCAAACATCATGGCCGTCACTTGTGAATGACTAATCTAATTTTCTGGGCGAGAACATCTTTAGGTCGCTCCAACCTGGTGGCCGGATTTGGTATTGTACTTATCTGCTATGCTGCGCACATGTGGTGGTCTTAGCCAATCTCCTAATCATAGAAATTTAAGTTCGAATTAAGATCTTTGATTCAACTAAAAAATACTAAATTTTAATCCTATTTATTGCCTGCTTAGTGAAGAACACTAGCAACATCCCCAAAGTTTTTAAATGACATATGACATGGCCAACCATTGATCCTGACAGTCTATTCGATCATTACATTGGCCGATTGCCGATTCCAAAAGTTTATAACATGATTTTCATAGACTACAATAGATAGAATATAACACGGAATTTGTGGGACTTTAGATGTGATTTCTTTCACATAACACTAAGGGTACACTAATACCCTCGACGAAGCGCTAATCACCTTCTTGCTTGAGTCCAGAGGGAAGAAGAAAGGATAGATTTCATATCGAACACGACAACTACTGTAATTAACTTGACAACCCTCCTTATCCTTGCAGTACTTGGGGAAATTCGCAATCGCTATGGCCAAGCACTGCTCGCAAGATAGCCTCGGCAGGTCTCTAGTGCATTGCACCAACCCGTATATGGTCACGAAGGGTGAGATCTTAGTTTGACCCTTGCCCAAGCCATAGTTCGAGGGTGCGACTGCCTCTGCTCGGATTCTATCCACCAGTGTGCCCAGTTCTCTGTTGAATGTGTCGGAGTCTGTGACGTTATTTACATTATAATAGATTATTCCAACCCCGGCATCCAACTTCCCGATAAAATCTTCAGTGTCGTAGCGTAAGAAGCAGTAATCATACCATATCCTTGCATCAGCCTCATTCGAGCACAGCTGCCGGATCTGCTTTGCTGCATCAGCAATGCATGCCGAGCAGTCTTTACTGGGAACGTCGCCTCTACATTGTGCAAGGCCGTAGACAGTTTCGATGCGACCACCACCGTAAGAGGCAGTTGTGAAGCCATCTGAGGATGCTTTTGCGACCAGCTGGGCCAAAACACGATCAATGGTGATGGATGTTTGGCTGCTTTTTATGTTCTTGTCTTTGTTGCAAAACTCACCAATGGGATCGGCATTATACAAGGGAAAGAGGAGGAAGAAGATGAGAAAATGATTGAAGAATTGCATGGCTTTTGTTTTGGATTTTTGGTTCTTGAAGAAGAAGTTGCACTAGGGTTTTTTTATATGTAAGAATAGATGATGGAAATCCTCTAGCAGACTTTGTTGAATATCTTTGTGTTTTGTTTCCCACTGCGAAAGTCAATGGTGGAATGGGAGCTGGCGACTTTTTCATATTGGACTTTTTCCCTTTTATTTTAGTTGTTTTTCTTCATTGTTGACTGGCATGTTCTGCCGTCTATGATAATTACATGACAGTCTAGACCGTCCAAATAGATGATCCTTTGTGGATAGAGCACTACGCAAAAGTTAATATGACAAAATGCAAGTGACTCATCATTTTGTACCACTTACAATTTTACTGTCAACCCCACATTTGAAATCAATTATTTGGATATGGTTAGGCTTGGTTGACCAGTGCTACTTTAGAGATGTGGCGTCTCCACGCGTGACCCACAACTTGGATCCTGGATTGTGAATCACCATTCTCATGAAAATAATGGTGAACGATGATAACAGTCTAGCCACCTAATAATGTGCCGACTTGGCAAGTTTGGACGTTGCACGAGGTGGGAACCACCGTGATGATGACCTGGCCGAGAAATCTGCAGGCTGGTCCACTTATGGAACAAGGTGTCTCTTGTGTACTTTGAACATGGACCGTTAAAATTGTTTTGGTATAGGGGTGCATGGGCCCACTGATGTGTAAAGGGTGCTGAATTTGGCATCAGGTCAGCTTTACCATTGGTCCCGTTGTCCCACGCGCCACATGTAAAGGTTCGACTGGAGAAGATTGTTGCCGGTCCAGCAAGACTTCTTTTAATGCTAAGGAAGAACTAAGGGACACTCGACCTAAGAATATGGAAAGCTTGCTATAGTTTTTAATTGGCCTTAGGTGGAAGACATGATTCCGTGATTCGGATAATTAATTTGATGGAAACCACCGTGGAATCCTGTGACAACTTAAATTTTTGGTACACATGAACCCTTGGCTAAATAGATTAAGCATTTAATTTTGTAATAAACAAATAAGTCACTTAGTTGCATGGTAAAAGTTCTCTTAATTGTGGGAGAGGACAAAGGATCAATTCCTGCATCAGTAATAACATTTTTGGAAATTTTCAAGGATTTCAAATTCAAACTAACTTTCAAAATTAATGTATATTGGCCTGATTTGTTCAATGAACGGTGTGGATCATCCACACATTCATCACACTAATCCGTGGAAGATACGACGATAAGATGATAGAAAATGGCTTAGATTTAGGCGCAATCTCTTGTTGTAGAAATCGATTCGTGTACATTTGGTTTGCCGAATCAAATTTGTACGGATCATTTGAGCCTAAATGCCAAAGAATATTAGGGCATAAAATTTATATCAATTTGGTAAATGGGGGAGCCACAATCATCAGATCTAATCTTCGACATTAAATAGAATATTTACACCACAATGGATCATCGGATGTATCAAATCTAATCTATGCTCTTTAAAGGTGAACATGTGAAAACCTTTATTAGAGTGGAAAGCCAAAATTACAAAGAGAAGTAATTTTGGGAGTGGAGTAGGTGCAAATTTTAACCACCGAACCACTATAACTATTTTTTGTTGTGATTGATTATTCTTTATTTATTTGTTTAATCTTGTGAAATCTTAAATCGTGACATAAGGTTGTCCTACCTAATTTTTTAGGTGAAATGTTATCCTATGATTTGTAAAAGATTTCATATTGTTATATTGCCTGGCTTATTCAATCCAAAGAGCTAGATCCAGAGCTGTAAGATGCCTAAGTTTGAGAGCTTATCCATTTTCAAGATACCTCTCTTTAATGGCACAAACTACTCATATTGGAAAGCCAGGATGATTTTTTTTTTTTTTTTTTTTTGAAATCCATGGATGAAAGTATGTGGTAAGCCATAATAACCCAATGGTCCCCTCCAATTATTGAAATAATGGCTGACGATAATAAATTTATTAATGAAGTAGCCTATAATTTATGGACTACCACTTAGAAAAATGAAAGTAGTGCAAATGCTAAAGCCTTGAATGCTATAACTTATGCTCTTTTGCCTGATGAATTCAAATGAATTATTTCATGTGAATCAACAAAGCAAGCATGGGATATACTTGAAATGACCCATGATGGTACAGATATTGTGAAGAAGTCCAAGATCTAAATCCTCACAACTAGATTTGAGGAAATCTGTATGGAAGAAAATGAAACTTTCATGGACTTCTACACAAAACTAAATGATATATTGAACTCTATTTGCGATCTTAGAGAAAGCATCCCAGAAAGCAATGTTTGTGCTAAAATTTTGATATCGTAACAAGATTTATGCTAAAATTCTGATATCATTACTGGAAATGTTCAATTCAGAAGTCACTGTAATTCAAGAATTGAGGGATGCCAACTCAATGAAGGTTGAGGAGTTGGTTGGATGGATATACTCCTCACATTCAGGATGAGAATTGAACATTTATCACATTCATGTCAAATGGAGCTAGGTTAGGATGGATATACTCCTCATTGTTATAAGTCTCTCATTAGATGTATGTTCAGAATGCTTTGAGCCTGAAGTGCATGTGATTAGGTTAGATTGGGCTCATCAAATGTTCTATCAGGTCAGACCAGGTCAGGATTATGGGGATTTACATGGGATTAGGTCAAGTGAGCATCCAAAAGTCTAGAATTAGGGTGAATTAATTATTAGCGGCCCGAAGTGGACCCGAATATCAAGGGGCGCATGGTCCACGGTCCCAAAAAGAGGGGCGTATGTTGGCATGCCCCAGATGAGGGGAAGGAAGCCTGGGCGCATCATCAGGGCTTCGCATGATTAGGCCTCGGGGCGCATGATTAGGGCTTCGGGTGCATGATTAGGAGCTCGAGGTGCATGATAAGGGGATCATGCACCCACGCCTCAGATTCAGGGTTCTTCCATTAAGAAACACACACCCACCCCCTAGAAGGATGTCCAGACATTCACCCCAAGTTCAAACTTAATGAATTCTTGCAAGTTACGTTCACCTGCCCTAAACCCACGTCTTATACGTCGGAATGATGTAGCTCCATTGAAGATTCCGGTGAGAGATTTCTGGAGTTTTTTAGGGTGGGCAGAAGGTTCACTGCTCATAACTTCTCTCTCTCTCTCTCTCTTTCTCTCTCTCTCTCTCTCTATGTGTGTGTGTGTGTGTGTGTCTTATGTCATGAGTATGCAAGGGTATTTATAGTTGAGAATCGTGAAGAGCAACTCAATGGAAGAGGGGCGCATGTTTTAAGCTGTCAATTTTCTAAGGCATGATCCATGATCATGTGCCCAAACGAGAAGGAAATTAGTTGGGTTTTTTACTTTTCAGGGGTGGGTGCATGTTCAATGTTAGGGATACATGATCCCACCCCTAAAAAATTAAGATTTTGTGAACAGTATGAGGCGCATGATCACCCACCCTACCCAAAATTTCAAGATTGGTGAATAGTGAAGGGCGCATGATCAGGAATCATGTGCGACCCCAAAATTCTGCAAGTTGCCCCTATGTTTCTTTGTTGTTTAAGTTCGTATTTCGATCTTCAAGCCGCTTTCAAGTTTCTTGGACCTCCCGGAGCTGGGGTTGATTTTCTAAGCCCCAACAGTATCTTTACTTTACTAAATTGTCATCTTACGTAGAATAGCATAACTTTGTGAATTATGTGTTTCATCTTTGCTAATCTATGCGTTAATCATTTATCTTTAATGAATGTCTTGAAATGATCATTCTATGCATGATCACCATTGCTTAGATAAGAATATATATTATTGATCATGTATTTCAAAACTCCATGTTTTTTAGGTTCATGCACCCTTATTCTCTCTATGTTATAGTGTGCTTATAGTTAAAATGTAGACATTCGAACTTCTCCTTACTTAACTTAGTTTATGTATCATTAAGGGGGAGAAATTAGTTTATCACTTGTTGACAAAAGGGGGGAGAAAGATCAAGTACAACCAAAACAAGTTGCATTCTGTTTTGCAGGATCTGTTTGTTGTTGAAGGGGTTGATAGATTATGAGATAGCAGTTTAAGAAGAGCATTGCTTAGTGTTACATGTCTTAACGTAATTCGAGTTATAATCTTTTGTTTTGACATGTAATTTATTTGTTGTTTTGATATTGTCATTAGTATGGATCATGACTAGGTCTAAGTTAGATTTTTGTCACATAATTGACAAATGGGGAGATTGTTAGTGCACTTATTTGTAGCATACAAGTGCACCTTACTTGTCAATCGGTGCATCCATGTGTCTAAACGTCGGTTGAGCTTTTGCAAGCAGAAGACTGAAGATACAAGTGGACGAGAAGAATCAAGGAAGAAGAAACATGTAAATCAGAGGTGCCTTGGTATCCCTAACCCTTTAATCAAAACAAGGTTGACATCTAGATGACTTAGGATTTATTGGGTAATTAAAATTTTAGCCATCATAGACTGGCCTTAAGAGTCCCAGAAGATCACCATTTATAAGGCCTCAGAGGTTCATGAGCTGCTATAAAAAGATACTCTAATTAGTAGATCTAACAATGTTGTTGACTGCAAGGTCGGCAAGTCGACGGCCAGTTCGATTGATCGGGTTGACGGGCCAAAAATAGTTAAAAATGAACAACAAATGAACAATTTGTCCAAAGCTAGTTCGGCTAACCGATTGCGTAAATTGATCCGCTGATGAGCCTTGTCAACTGACCAATAGATTAGGTTAACAGGCCAAAAGAGGATCAAATCAGACAATAAAAATGCATTAGAGCCTCATGGGATCGACCTTTCCCATGCCCAAATTTGACCAACCGACGACCCATTTTGACCGGCCAACAGGTAGCCGTTATGCTCATTTTCTATCCGTTATTGGAGCTCAAACTCTATATATATAAAGCTTCATTTTTTAGCATAAAGAGATAGAATTTAGTACATTAGAAATCATCACTATAACAACCATTATTAGGCTCTAATCCTAACCCAATCAAGTCATCTTCCTTGTGATTCATCACATGTTATAGCATTCAAAGATCAAATGAATATGAACTTGTTCCCTTGTGATCTCTAAAAGTTTAGACACCAAATCTATAGGTAAAACTTTTATCTAAACCTCTTCTACATATACTTTATGTGAATTCCTCTAAGAAACCACTACCTATTAATTGTAGAGGATTCAACCAACCACCCAACACCTTAGTCACCTCATTGGTACATCAAATGCAAGGCGATTGATCATTGGAGTTGAAGCCCTGAAAAAATATCAGTATCAAAGAATGGGGGAGCACATGAGGTGCTAATTAATGCGTGAGAGAGCTGATTAAAGCGTGAGAGAGCTAGAAGAAGCGACTTAAGACAACGTGACAAAAGGTGCTCGATCTGACACGTAAGTTGTCAATTTTAAGAGTCGGGTCATACTCTTTCCTTTATTAGGTTATAGTGTGAGAATTTATGACCCAAACTCAACCTAAGTTCTTGAGTAGAACATTACTCTTGTGTAGAGCCTAAATCAAGTCTTGAAGGGGAGCCTCCGGTGGGAGTAGACGTAGCTCCTTGGATTGGGACCAAGGTTATTGGTTAGCCTAGAAACCATTGTAGGTTTTTGTGCAAAACCTTGGCTCTTGTGTAGAGCCTAAATTGTCAAGTCTCCAAGGGGAGCCACTAACATGGATATGTACATGTTCCACTAGCACGGGTGTATACGTGTAGGTTGAGAAGTGAACCTGGAAAACCTCTGTTCAGATTAAGAAGTGAACCTATTGTAAAAACATTCGATTAAGGTTGAGAAGTTAAGCTAATTTAAAACCCCATTTAGTGAAATCTCGTGTACTTATAAGTTAGGTATGACAACCGGGAGTGAAGTAAGGAAACCGAACCACTATACATGCTTGTGTTTGTGATTGATTTAAGAACATTCTTGTTCTAACATTGTTATTTTAATTATTAATTTTATCAATACTTAAATGACATGCATGCTATGTACATGATAGGTAGGTTCGCACACATGATGTATTTTTACTAAGTAGCCTAGTTGCTTAATTGATATATCTTTTGTAGTCTGTGTGATTGGACTCACTTGGCTTAGAAGTCTAAGTGTTAATGCTTTAATTTAGTTTAATTGCATAATTAGTTTAATTAAGGCATGATTTTTAAAAAGTCCTAATCACCCCCTCCCCCTTTAGGACTTAGCCATAATTCTAATAGTTCCGCTCTTTGAGCTTCCGGAAAGCACAAGCACCCTAAGTGTGAATAAAAGTCATAATTTCAAAAGCAACATTCGTTATTTTGAATAAAAGCATTGACTCTAAGGTCTTTACCCATTCCAAAGTTGTAAATAACACAACTTTCATATCAATCATGTAAGGAGGAAGCTCCTAGTCAGGGGTCAAACAAAAAAATCGTTAGTTTTTCATTCCCAATAAGAAATTGAGTATGAGATTTGACAAGATCTTTGACCCCTAAAATACCACACCATGTTGAAGAAGCTAAAGCTAGGATATAGATATTCCAGATAAATGTATCTTTAATATACTCTTCATGAACCCACCTATATTAAAGGCCTATGTCTTTTAAGACGATTTTCCAGAACTACCTAATGAGATAAGCCTTAGCATTTCTAAGGGAAGGACATGTAAATCCCCTTCATTCTTTAACTTATAGACCCGATCCCAACCAATAGAATGAAGAGAATTACCCTAAAGAAAACTTCTCATAGGCTTTTTTATAATAAAGAGACATTTTTTATAATAGGAAATCATTTTACCAAAACAAATGTAGGCTAGATAGGGCAGATCTTATAAGCTTAAGCCCTCTAGAAAAAGACAGAAGGGATGAATTCCATCCACCATTTCTAAAAGGGATTTGCAATTCATAAGGTGGAGGCACATAGATAATGAAGAATCTCCCTTCCCGAATGCCCACAACGCCATTAATAATGCTTTTGCAGGTACATGAACTTGAGAAAATAATTATGATCTTTTCAAAATTAATCTTGAAACTCAAGTTAATATTGAAGTTTAAGAAGCACATAAGATTCATACCATTTCATTTTTTATGTTACAGCAAATGGACCACTTAAACTATAAATACTCTCATTTTTAATATATATATATATATATATATATATATATATATATATATATATATATATATATTTCCTTTGGCCATTAAACCAAATTTCCTAACTTGATTTTTGCATACCCCATTAATCCTGAACTTCTCAATCATAAGGTAGTCATTTTAGATAAGTCTTTTTCATCCAAAAGGTCATCTTCTGAGAGTTCTTCTATAATCATGTTATTTAAAACTTATAGATTCATTTATTTATTTTGATCTAGTTTCTCCTCAAGTTGCTATTTTAACATGATTGGTCTGGGTTGGAATTGAATCACCATTAACCAAGTGATCTCCTAATCTTGCCCTCTTACATTTTGAGCTCTGAGAGCAGTCTGTTTCCTCTGTCAATGTCACTTTTACGTTCGTGTTATTTCCATTGTCAACTAAGGGAACTTTAGATGGATTGCCCCTATCTATCGATCTCGCCTTGGGTCTATCAATCTAACCATCCTTGGACAATTGTTAGAATTTTCATTTCTTATCAACCTTGAATGACGTTGACTATCAAGCCACTCTACGAGTTAGTGGTTAATATAGATTGTGCGACAATTAATGACTTCCTCCAATTGGCCTTTATAGCCGAAGTTGCCTTCCTGTCAGCCTGTATGGCCCTGATGTTGTTGTATCAGTCCATGATGACCTAATTGTTTCTTCATGCAACCCTTATAGCCATGATACTTAACTAAGTGAGTCATTATGATTGACACGATGGTTAGCTATGTAAACCTATTGACAGCATTGATTGTATAACATGTACTTTGGTAACATGTATTTCAATGGACTTTCTACCTAGGAATCTAGCTGATGTTCTTGCCCCCCCTATTGAGATCTAAATTGTGCATATTCTAACCTCAATTCATCACTCATTATGCATGGTTTTCATGATTTAAAGCTTAATCTAATACATGATTTTGTGTTTGTAGGAATGCGAGAGAGATTTCAATCATATGATGATAAAAGACAATTTACATGCCTTGAAGATCAATAGAAGAAAGGACAAAAGATGGAAGAAAGATGCAATGGAAATGGAGAAAGAGAAGAGTGAAAATCACATTTTATACCCTAACTAGCAGGCCGGCCGACCAAACCTGTTAGAAAACAGCAATTTCTCCGAATCAATTTTGTAAAAGCCAACTTGTGGTCCGGCCGGCTGGCAAGTCAGCCTATACATATAATCCTCTATAGATTAGATCTATTTGTTTCTCAACCTCTGGCTTGCTAGCCGGCCAGCGACTGTTCGCTTCCCCAAGTGTAGGGTTGCAATGTAGTAATAATCTCGGTAAGACCGAGGTCGATCCACAGGGAAGGAGGTAAACAATTCCAATTATCCTAATAACTAGAATCAAAGAGGTTTGTTAAATTGGTTTTGAACATAAAATAGAAAATCTGATAATGAAAAGATAACTAGATCATCAAGGATCCACTTATAGCTCTCCTTAGATGCATAATTCGCTATGGTTTCTCACTTTCTCAACTAGAATCGAAATTAAGTTCTATCTAGTCGGATGATAGAGCGGTTAAAACAATCAACCTGACATGTGTATGATTCATGTATATGATTCACTCAATGCAAGCTAGGACGAGCATACTCAATTGCCTAGGTCAGTCCCAATTCCAATAGGCTAAGATCACAATCATAACCATCATTAAATCCTGTCAAAAGACAAAACTAGATTATGATTTGAACTTATTCAAATCACATACACAGTCCATATACTTCAGAATTTTCATAAAAGTAGACTTTTGGTAAGAAGCTCCCACATGAAGATCATAAATCTAGAGCGTATTCCAATTCCTCGGATCATACAAGTCTAGACTAGCTCACAACAATTAAGAACTCAAGCAATTCTTCCAACCATCCATGAGTCATCATGAGACTAAGAAAAACTACTTAGAACTTGAATTAAACTTCAAACCATTGTTCTTAAACATGAAATCCAACTTAAAATTAATAAAACGAATTAAACAATCTAAGAAAACTATGAGGTTCACCTCTTAGCTCTAGCTAACAGATTAGCTAATGAAAAGCATATTAAAAATAAAAATAGAACTAAGAAAAGGAAGAAAAACTAGCTAGAGGAGGCTAGGAAGCCTCCTATGACTTGAACTCCTTGCTCCCCACGTCCTTGGTTGCCCGGGAATAGAAGAGAGCACCCCCTTTTATAGTGCAGCAAGAGTACCGCAACGTAACAGATTTTATTTCGCTTTGTACGGCTTGACCAATGGTCGGATTGCCTTCAAAATTTATTTATAGCTTCCTTATAATGTGATATTCCTCATAAATGATTTAGATTTCCAAGATTATCCTCTGAATGGGCCCACCAATCATATCACCGACCACCTCTCAAAATCGCGCACTTCGGGTACCTTCAGAACCAGTCATCTTGCTTTCAACGCTCCGGAGTGTACAGAAGTCGGATTATACCAAATTTGAACATTAGTAGAAAACTTCCTCCTCTACATGATAGACGGATTATATTGTCCAAAAAAATCCCAGAATGTGGTCTGAAAATTAGAATACTTAGGGCTTTTATAAACTCTGCGCAGTTGAATCTTTCTAGATGGTACCATCTTTCTTCAACCGGTACGATCAAACCACACATCCTTTTGATCTGAAACTTTGTGGTTATTCATATATGGATGTGGTCTAAAATATGGTTAAAGTATATTCTTCATATCATCAATGATGGGCCACTTGGACCGGCCTAGAGTGGAGTAGGCAGAATCTGGAACTTTCTGGACAGTTCGTATTGTTTTGGCCACCACGATCAGTCCGTAGCTCCGATCGACATGAAACCACTTGGGTTAGTTCGGCGTCGAGTTCCTCTTCGACATGAATATGTTGGATTTCCAAATATCATTAAGATGGGCTCAGAAAACTGGTCCAAAAAATCATGAAACGGGAATGGCCTGCTGTCTGCAATCTGCAAAGTTGAACTTGCATGGCCGACCAGTCGGACAGGGCTGGCCGACCGGTCGTGACCTATCTGGTCTAGTCTAGCAAGCTCTGTAGAAGGCTGCAATGTTGGCCGACCAGTCTAGACCGGTTGGGGCCTGTTTGGCCTACCGGTCTTGACCGGTCGGATGACCTTTTGGGGCTCCTTTTTCATTCTTTTCTTCTTTCTTTTCTTTCTTTTCTTCTCTCCTTCCTCTCTCTTTGTTTTCTTCTTTCTTTGGCCCATCTTGGGTCTTCATCCAAGGCCCTAAATGTGCCCTTTTGGTCACCAATTGGGCAAAGCCACTCTCATTCCTACAATCATAAAGCCATGCATTATAATAGTTTTTAAACATAAAATCCATGCATAATGATTGATGAATTGGGGTTAGAATATGCACAATTAAGAGCTCAACACACCCCCAACCAGCATTTTGCTAGTCCCGAGCAAAACATGCGTGAAACAAGTTTCATTCTCCAAAATCCAACTCTCCTCTAGAAACTATTCTTCTATACATTCCAAGACACACAAGCATAAAAATCAGAGAAATTAGGTGATAGAGGTTGAAACCTTAAACTCTTAGAACATAATAAGTGTTTATATGAAATTCTCGCTGATTGATTGATAAATAGAAGAACTTGGACAAACTCAACCTAGTGTGCATAGTGAAAGTTCATCTCATGAGTTTTTGGGATTATCTTCTTCATAGATCAACTAAACTATAGATCTCAAGGTGTATCGAGCAACAACAAGCCTATGACAGGAATTTTTCTTACCGTCCTTCCGACGGCTTTCACACTACGTCCCATTTTCGGCTTTGGTTATAGGTAGACCATCCCCCAGTTGGTAGTAGGTAGCCCTAATCGGAATTTTTCACCATTTTTCCATCATTCTCAATTTCATCATTCCTTTCCTTTTTCTTTTACATTAGATAGGATTTTTAGAAATCCATATCTTTTATTATTTTCCCATGGACAAGGATGGACAAAGTACCCCAGCTTGGTTTCTCAACACCTTAAATCAAAGTATAGCTAATCCACAAATCACATAATCCTTTCAACCCATGAAAATCATGTAATGTGAACTAGGTGTAAAAGTGTTCAAATTTTCTATCACTCACATAAATACGGGAATTCACATATAAAACCATTATATTAAGAGAAGTTCAAAGCTTACAACATCACTCACTTCGTATCACCTCTTCTTATACTCGTATCATCTTGAATGCATAGAAACAACGTTTTCCAAAAGAGTTTTGAATTTTAGAAAAATTAAAATTTTTCTACATAATTACTCGAAATGTCACAAAAGCTAGTAGATTCATCTAAGGAATCTCACCCCCCAACCAAAATCTTACATTGTCCTTAATGTAATAAGATATGCAATATGCATGACATGAGAGCAATGACATAAAACAAAGGAGAGTGAGAACGAGAGTACCTGAGGTAGCAAGTTGATCAATTCTAGCATCTTCCATTGTCTCAATGAGACTTATCTAATCCAAAATGCAGAAAGAAATCCTAACCTACCTACCTACCTTTGATTAGTCTGATCGACTACATAATCAAATTTGAGCAGGATCTTCATGAATTTCAATAAGTTTCTCATGAGGACCATGCAAAGTCCTGCTCGAATGTATACATGGGTGCGTTTCTTCATGAAGGTCCAATCATAGTGTGCACCACACGCATGTAAGGAGGAGATAAGAGCAGCAAAAAGATATCTCCTCAAGTTCTGAATTGGGTTGTAATTGATTAAAAATGGGTCCTCCCAATCAGAATTTTCAATGGGTTGAAGAACCCATGATGGTGGAGAGACATTCATTAAGTATTTTTCAGTTTGGGTTGTCTCCTCCACAAATTCAGAATTGCACGGTGTTTTCACAAATAATGGTAAAGAGTGTAAATCAGTGGAATGGTGTTCTTCAGGCACCGACACCGTGTCTAGCAAACTATCCAACTCCTTAATCATCTCATCATCCAGATCATAGGGGTGGGTCATGCATTCCTCTAGAAAATCGAGAGAGTCAGATGAAGGGTCCTCGTTCTCCCTAACTGATTGAGAAAATTCTGTTTCAAGGGTAAGGAATTCCTCCTCTATAGAGGGGAGGTCTTCCAAAGAAAATTTTTCAGATTCATTGGTAAGCACATCATGTAGCATTGGTTGATCTAAAATTTCAGATTGTGCCACCACATCATCCAAAGAAACAGAATTTTCAACCCAAGGGAGTTCTTCCACAATAGAATCTGGCATGTGTTGTTGGTGGAAGGACTCAAAAATATCGACTTCGGCCATCTCTCTAGCAAGAATATCTTCCGGTGACTCAAAAACATTCGGCCCTTTGGAAGAACAAATCATGGACTCACAATCATCCTTCAAACCCTCATTGTAGGCAATCAAACTATCACTTTCAGATTTTGTAGATTCCTCGGGTTCGTCAACCATCCTTGAAATCTCTTCATCATTCAAATCGGAATAGCTAAAAGAGATAGTTGATTTATCATAATCGATGGTAATGGTGGGATCACTGAGATCTACATCCCCTAAAAGTTTAGTCATCAAATCGGAAGAGGGTTGGGCTTGGATAGCCACATCCTCCTCTATGTTGGGGATTAATTCGGTGTTCCCAATGTCGGGTTCAGGATTTTGAGATGGCGAGAGGTTTTGTATGCATTGCTCAGTTATTTCCATAAACTCTCGCAATGTATCCTCAAGAGTTCGTGTCGGTTGTGGCTCATGAGAAAGAAACTCTTGAGGATAATTGTTGGCATCCATGGTTGGCTCGTCTCCCAAATTGAAATTTTGATGCTCCCACCTATTAGGATTATGCATGTCATATGTTGTGCTATTAGATAGTTGTTGATATTCGTAGCCAAACAAGTGATCATACATTGTCCTAATCGGTGGAACATTATTCATCTCTTTCTGATACTCTCCCATTGTCTTACCTGGCGAAAAGTTATGCACATTGTTGTCATTCCGGTAATCTCGCAAGGTCTTATGTGGGGGAGTATTAGAAGTAGATTGAGTCATAGAAAGATATTCATGCTTGTAATGGTTCCAATCATAATGATTTTTTATTTGGTTCAACCTCTCATCTTCCAAAAGGTATTTAGACAATCCACCCGTCCAATCATTCATAATGAAATTATAAGAAGCTGAAACAGTCCCAATCTAGAAAGAAAAATAAAAAGAAGAAAGGGAGATGGAGAGATGTTACCAGTGAAGGTGAGAGCTATGTCAGTAACAATGTCCTACAAAATCAAACAAAAAATTGTTAGTAATCTAGAAAAAAAATCAGAAAATCTACTTCTATAAAAATAAAAAATCCTACCTAACTAAAACTACTCCATAGCTACTAGAACAATTAAAACCGTTTAACCTCTTCCCCGGTAGCGGCGCCAAAAACTTGTTCGCTTCCCCAAGTGTAGGGTTGCGATGTAGTAATAATCTCGGTAAGACCGAGGTCGATCCACAGGGAAGGAAGTAAAACAATTCAAACTATCCTAATAACTAGAATCAAAAGAAGTTTGTGAAATTGATTTTTAACATAAAATAGAAAATCTGATAATGAAAAGATAACTAGAGCATCAAGGATCCACTTATAGCTCTCCTTAGATGCATAATTCGCTATGGTTTCTCACTTTCTTAACTAGAATCGATATTAAGATCTATCTAGTCGGATGATAGAGCTGTTAAACTAAACAATCTGTCATATGTAAGTTCAATGCATAGGATTCACTCAATGTAGGCTGAGCTGAGCATGCTCAATTGCATAGGTCTTTCCCCATTCTAAAAGGTTCAGTTCACAATCATAACCATCCTCAAGTCCTGTCACAAGACAAGGCTAGATCATGATTTGAACTTGATTCAAATCACATGCACAATCCATACATATTACAGAAATTCAGAAAAGTAGAACTTTGGTAGGAAGTCCCCACATGAAGATCATAGTACTAGAGCGCACTCCAATTCCTCGGATCATACAGGTCTAGAATGATGCAAACCAATTAAGAATTTAAGTAATTCTCCCAAACATCTATGAGTCATCATAAGACTAAGAAAAACTACTTAAAGCTTGTATAAACTTCAAACCATAGTTCATAATCATGAATTCCAACTTTAAAACCAATAAAACGAATTAAACAATCTAAGAAAACTATAAGGTTCACCCCTTAGCTCTAGCTAACAGATTAGCTAATGAAAAGCATATTAAAAATAAAACTAGAACTAAGAAAAGGAAGAAAAACTAGTTGGAGGAGGCTAGGAAGCCTCCTATGACTTGAACTCCTTGCTCCCCACGTCCTTGGTTCCTTTGGAATAGAAGAGAGCACCTCCTTTTATAGTGCAGCAATAGTACAGCAACATAGCAGAATTTGTTTCGCTTGGTACGGCTTAACCAATGGTCGGATTGCCTTCAAATTTGATTTATTGCTTCCTTGTAATGTGATCTTCCTCATAGATGATTTAGATTTCCAAGATTATCTTCTGAATGGGCCCACCAATCAGATTACCGACCACCTCTCAAAATCGAGCACTTCGGGTACCTTCAGAACCAGTCATCTTGATTTCAACGCTCCGGAGTGTACAAATGTCGGATTGATCCCAAATTTTGAAAATTGGTAGAAAAATTCCTCCTATTCATGATAGATGGATTAGATTGTCCAAAAAAATCCCAGAATATGGTCCGAAAATTAGAAGACTTAGGGCTTTTATAAACTCTGCGCAATTGAATCTTTCTGGATGGTCCATCTTTCTTCAACCGGTACGATCAAACCACACATCCTTTTGATCTGAAACTTTTTGGTTATTCATATATGGATGTGGTCTAAAAGATGGTCAAAGTAGATTCTTCATATCATCAATGATGGGCCACCTGGACAGGCCCAGAGTGGAGCAGGCAGAATCTGGAACTTTCTGGATAGTTCGTATTGTTTTGGCCACCACGATCAATCCGTAGCTCCGATCGACACGAAACCACTTGGATTAGTTCGGCGTCGAGCTCCTCTTAGACATAAATGTGTTGGATTTCCAAATATCATTAAGATGGGCCCATAAAACTGGTCCGAAAAATCAGAAATGGGAATGGCCTGCTGTCTGCAATTTGGAAGCTGAAATTTACATGGCCGACCGGTCAAGACCGATCAAGACCGGTCAGACAGGGCTGGCCGACCGGTCTTGACTGGTCTAGCCTGTCTGGGTGGCTGTCTAGTAGCATGTGAAAGGAAAAGTAGTGTTGGTCGACCGGTGAAGACCGGTCGGGGCCTGTTTGGCCTACCGATCTTGACCGGTTGGACCCCATTTTCTGCATTATTTCTTCTTTCTTTTCTTTCCTTCTTTCTTCCTCATTCTCCTCTCTTTCTTCATCATTCTTTGGTCCACCTTGGGCCTTCATCAAAGACCCCTAAATGTGCCCTTTTGGTCACCAATTGAGCCAAGTCACTCTCATTCCTACAATCGCAAAACATGTATTTGATTAGTCTTTAAATCATGAAAATCTTACATAATGAGTGATGAATTGGGGTTAGAATATGCACAATTAAGAGCTCAACAAAAGTCCTGCTCGAATGTATACGTGGGTGCGTTTCTTCATGAAGGTCCAATCATAGTGTGCACACCACGCATGTAAGGAGGAGATAAGAGCAGCAAAAAGATATCTCCTCAAGTTCTGAATTGGGTTGTAATTGATTAAAAACGGGTCCTCCCAATCAGAATTTTCAATGGGTTGAAGAACCCATGATGGTGGAGAGACATTCATTAAGTATTTTTCAGTTTGGGTTGTCTCCTCCACAAATTTAGAATTGCACGGTGTTTCCACAAATAATGGTAAAGAGTGTAAATCAGTGATATGGTGTTCTTCAGGCACCGACACCATGTCTAACAAACTATCCAACTCCTTAATCATCTCATCATCCAGATCATAGGGGTGGGTCATGCATTCTTCTAGAAAATCGAGAGAGTGGGATAAAGGGTCCTCGTTCTCCCTAAGTGATTGAGGAAATTCTGTTTCAAGGGTAAGGAATTCCTCCTTTATCGAGGGGAGGTTTTCCAAAGAAAATTTTTCAGATTCAGTGGTAAGCACATCATCTAGCATTGGTTGATATTTTAAAATTTCAGATTGTGCCACTCCGTCATCCAAAGAAACAAAATTTTCAACCCAAGGGAGTTCTTCCACAATAGAATTCGGTATGTGTTGTTGGTGGAAGGACTCAAAAATATCGACTTTGGTCATCTCTCTAGCAAGAATATCTTCCGGCGACTCAAAAACATTCGGACCTTTGGAAGAAGAAATCATGGACTCACAATCATCCTTCAAACCCTCATTGTAGGCAATCAAACTATCACTTTCAGATTTTGTAGATTCCTCGGGTTCGTTAACCGTCCTTGAATTCTCTTTATCATTCAAATCGGAATAGCTAAAAGAGATAGTTGATTCACCATAATCGATGGTAATGGTGGGATCACTGAGATCTACATCCCCTAAAAGTTTAGTCATCAAATCGAATGAGGGCTGGGCTTGGATAGCCGCATCCTCCTCTATGTTGGGAATTGATTCGGTGTTCCCAATGTCGGGTTCAGGATTTTGAGATGGCGAGAGGTTTTGTATGCATTGCTCAGTTATTTTCATAAACTCTCGCAGCGTATCCTCAAGAGTTCGTGTCGGTTGTGGATCATGAGAAAGAAACTCTTGAGGATAATTGTTGGCATCCATGGTTGGCTCATCTTCCATTGGACTAGAGGTGTGAGGACTCTCTCGATGAAGACCATACGTGTTATATGACGAATACTGATAAGATGGTTGATAGGCATAACCATACAAGTGATCACGCAATGTCTCCCCCAGTCCTTTTTCTTATTCCTACCTCCTGTTAAACTTGGTGGAACACTCTTGTTATTTTCAACCCAGTAATCACGTAGCGTCTTATGTTGGGGAGTAGTGGAGGTTCTTTGAATCTCAGTAAAATATTCATGCTTGGAGGAATCCCGATCACAATGAGTTTGGGTCTCCCAATCCGACGTCTCATCCTCCAAAAGGTACTTATACGCATCATTCGTCCAATCATACATGATGAAATTTTAAGGAATTGGAAACTACCCTAATCTAGAAAAAAGAACAAAAAGAAGGGAGATGGAGAGATGTTACCCAATAGGGTGAGATATATGTCAGCAATAATGTCCTACAAAATCCAACAAAAAATTGTTAGTAATCTAGAAAAAAAATCAGAAAATCTACTTCTATAAAAACTAAATATCCTACCTAACTAAGACTACTCTATAGCTACTAGAATAATTAGAACCGTTTAACCTCTTTCCCAGGCAACGGCGCCAAAAACGTGTTTGCTTCCCAAGTGTAGGGTTGCGATGTAGTAATAATCTCGGTAAGACCGAGGTCGATCCACAGGGAAGGAGGTAAACAATCCCAATTATCCTAATAACTAGAATCAAAGAGGTTTGTTAAATTGGTTTTGAACATAAAATAGAAAATCTGATAATGAAAAGATAACTAGAGCATCAAGGGTCCACTTATAGCTCTCCTTAGATACATAATTCGCTATGGTTTCTCACTTTCTCAACTAGAATCGAAATTAAGTTCTATCTAGTCAGATGATAGAGCGGTTAAAACAATCAACCTGACATATGTATGATTCATGTATATGATTCACTCAATGCAAGCTAGGACGAGCATACTCAACTGCATAGGTCAGTCCCAATTCCAATAGGCTAAGATCACAATCATAACCATCATTAAATCCTGTCACAAGACAAAACTAGATTATGATTTGAACTTATTCAAATCACATACACAGTCCATATATTTCAGAATTTTCATAAAAGTAGACTTTTGGTAAGAAGCTCCCATATGAAGATCATAGATTTAGAGCGTATTCCAATTCCTCGGATCATACAAGTCTAGACTAGCTCACAACAATTAAGAACTCAAGCAATTCTTCCAACCATCCATGAGTCATCATGAGACTAAGAAAAACTACTTAGAACTTGAATTAAACTTCAAACCATTGTTCTTAAACATGAAATCCAACTTAAAACCAATAAAACGAATTAAACAATATAAGAAAACTATGAGGTTTACCTCTTAGCTCTAGCTAAGAGATTAGCTAATGAAAAGCATATTAAAAATAAAACTAGAACTCAGAAAAGGAAGAAAAACTAGCTAGAGGAGGCAAGGAAGCCTCCTATGACTTGAACTCCTTGCTCCCCACGTCCTTGGTTACCTGGGAATAGAAGAGAGCACCCCCTATTATAGTGCAGCAAGAGTACCGCAACGTAACAGATTTTGTTTCGCTTCGTACGGCTTGACCAATGGTCGGATTGCCTTCAAAATTGATTTATAGCTTCCTTGTAATGTGATATTCCTCATAAATGATTTAAATTTCTAAGATTATCCTCTGAATGTGCCCACAAATCATATCACCGACCGCCTCTCAAAATCGCGCACTTCGGGTACCTTCAGAACCAGTCATCTTGCTTTCAACGCTCCGGAGTGTACAGAAGTCGGATTATACCAAATTTTGAACATTAGTAGAAAACTTCCTCCTCTACATGATAGACGGATTATATTGTCCAAAAAAATCCCAGAATGTGGTCTGAAAATTAGAATACTTAGGGCTTTTATAAACTCTGCGCAGTTGAATCTTTCTAGATGGTCCATCTTTCTTCAACCGGTACGATCAAACCACACATCCTTTTGATCTGAAACTTTGTGGTTATTCATATATGATGTGGTCTAAAAGATGATCAAAGTATATTCTTCATATCATCAATGATGGGCCACCTGGACCGGCCTTGAGTGGAGTAGGCAGAATCTGAAACTTTCTGGATAGTTCGTATTGTTTTGGCCACCACGATCAGTCCGTAGCTCC
The DNA here is from genome assembly GCA_003013855.2 of Liriodendron chinense. Classification (NCBI taxonomy): domain Eukaryota; kingdom Viridiplantae; phylum Streptophyta; class Magnoliopsida; order Magnoliales; family Magnoliaceae; genus Liriodendron; species Liriodendron chinense. The sequence goes on from PVNU02003124.1 coordinate 104,054, forward strand.
GATCGACACGAAACCACTTGTGTTAGTTCGGCGTCGAGCTCCTCTTCGACATGGATGTGTTGGATTTCTAAATATCATTAAGATGGGCCTAAAAAACTGATATGAAAAATCAGAAACAGGAATGGCCTGCTGTCTGCAATCTGCAAAGCTGAACTTACATGGCCGACCGGTCAAGACCGGTCGTGACCTGTCTGGTCTAGTCCAGCAAGTTCTGTAGAAGGCTGCAATGTTGGCCGACCGGTCTAGACCTGTCGGGGCCTGTTTGGCCGACTGGTCTTGACCGGTCGGATGACCTTTTGGGGCTCCTTTTTCATTCTTTCCTTCTTTCTTTTCTATCTTTTCTTCTCTCCTTCCTCTCTCTTTGCTTTCTTCTTTCTTTGGCCCATCTTGGGTCTTCATCCAAGGCTCCTAAATGTGCCCTTTTGGTCACCAATTGGCAAAGTGTTCGCTTCCCCAAGTGTAGGGTTGCGAAGTAGTTATAAACTCGGTAAGACCGAGGTCGATCCACAGGGACTATGTAGGATCTCACAAATTCATCCACAAGTGTCTATTTAAGTCTACTAATCAGATTGTTGTATGAAGTTGATGTGAGTAACAAAAGCTGAATTAAATCGAAAGTAATTAATTATAAGAAGGCACTAGGGGTTCAAGGATCCACTTGTAGCAATCCTTGATGTTCAATCCGCTGTGGTTTCTTATTCTCTCAACTAGAATCGACATTCCTGTCTGTCTAGTCGGATAATAGAGCTGTTAAAACAGTCTGTAATATGTAAGTTCTATGCATAAGATTCACTCAATGTAGGCTGAGTTGAGCATGCTCAATTGCATAGGTCATTCCCCTTTCCTATAGGTCCAGTTATCAATCATAACCATCCCCAAGTCCTCTCACAAGACAAGGCTAGATTAGGATTTGAACTAGATTCAAATCATAAGCACAGTCCTTACATATTCCAGAAAATCAACTAAAATAGAACTTTGGCATGAAGTCCCTTCATAAAGAGCTTAGTACTAGAGCGCACTCCGATTCCTCAGATCATACAGGTCTAGACCGTTACAAACAAATTAAGAAGATAAGTAATTCATCCAAACATCCATGAGTCATCACAAGACTAAGAAAAATTACTTAAAAACTTGTATAAACTTCAAACCTTAGTTCATAATCATGAATTCCACACTTAAACCACTTAACTACGAATTAAAACATCTTGGATTCACTACAAGCTTCACCTCTTAGCCCTAGCTAAGAGGTTTAGCTGCTCATGATCCAAGGAAACATGAAACAACTACAAAAAGCATGAAAATAGCAAAGCAAACCAAAAGGAGTTGTGAAACTCCAATCTCCACTTCCATAGTCTCCAACCTCGCTTGAACCCTTCTAGCATACCCTAGGAACGATCCCTAGGTGTCCTTTTATAGTCTGGAAGCTCCCCAACTTCGGAAAAATTGAGAAAGTACGTAACACTTACGCAGCGCAGAGAAAATCGGGATGCAATTAGAACTTTCTAAGTCTTCGCGCACAGCCAACCGGTCACGACCGGTCGGCCTCAATAACTGACCACTCCAGCAAGTATGCCCGACCGGTCAATGACCGGTCGGGCCTGTCTATCTTCAGTCCAGCAATGATGTCCGACCGATCATGACCGGTCGGACGTTTCCACCTTTCCTTCAGCAGCTGTGGCCGACCGGTCAAGACCGGTCGGGCCTATTCATTAGAGCTTTCATGTGTATGGCTGATCGGTCTTGACCGGTCAGGCTTCCTTGGCCGACCGATCACGACCGGTCAGCTTCATTTCCTTCTATGCTTCGGCCCTCCTTTGGGTCTTCATCCAAGGTCCTAAACATGCTCTTTTCAACTTCAAATGAGTGGAGTTCACTCTCAATCCTGTAGTCACAAAACATGCATTATATTAGCCTATAAACCATGCAAACCATGCACAATGAGTGATGAATTGGGGTTAGAATATACACAATTAGGAGCTCAACACACCCCCCAACCAGCATTTTGCTAGACCCGAGCAAAACATGCGTGAAACGATTCTCATTCTTCAAAACTCAACTCTCTTTCAGAAACCATCCTTCTATTCATTCCAAGGTTCATAAGCTTAAGATTCAGAAACATTAGGCGACAGAGGTTGAAACCGTAAACCCTCAAAACATCATAAGCTTTCATATGAAATTCCCACTGATTGGTTGATAAATAGAAAGACTTGAACAAATTCAACCTAGTGTGGGCAGTGAAAATTCATCTCACGAGTTTCTAGGATTATCTTCTTCATAGATCAATTAGACTATAGAACTCAAGGTACATAGAGCCACATCAAGCTAATGACAGGAATTTGCCTTACCGTCCTTCCGACGACTTTCACACTACGTTCCATATCCGGCTTTGGTTACGGGTAGACCATCCCCCGGTTGGTAGTAGGTAGCCCTAATCGAAAATTTCCACCATTTTTTCCACATTCCCAATTTCATCCTTCCTTTTCCTTTCTCTTTTTAAATTAGATAGGATTTTTAAAAATTCATATCTTTCATTATTTTCCCATGGACAAGGATGGACAAAGTACCCCGGCCTGATTTCTCAACACCATAATTCAAAGTCTAGCTAATCCATAAATCACATAATCCCTTCAACTCATGAAAATCGTGTAATGTGAACTAGGTGAAAAAGTGTTCAGATTTTCTATCAATCACAAAATAGGGGAGTTCACATATAAAAACCATTATGCTATGAGGAATTCCAGACATCCAGCCCCATACACTGCATATCTCTTCCTCTTATGCTCATATCATCTTGAATGCATAGAACCGGTGTTTTACAAAAGAGTTTCGAATGTTTGACAAATCGAAAAATTTCCACATAATTGCTTGAAATGTTGCAAACTGCTGGATTCATCCAAGCGATCCTACACCCCCCAACCAAATCTTGCATTGTCCTCAATGTAAAAGATGTGCAATGAGCAAAACATGAGAGCAATTTGAAAATAAAAGGGAGTGAGGACTGATAGTACCTGAGAGAGTGAAAAGTAGAAATCTTCCTCCTTTTAACAAACCTATGAAAAAGAAAACAAAGGCAGCAAAATCCTAATCCTAACTACTCTATACCTCCCTCAGACTAGGAGATCAATCATCCTGATACACAGGATCATTCAGAGGTATGGACATACCTTCTGAAGGAAATTTCTCAAAGAACGGCTTTAATCACTACCCATTTGCTTTAAAAATGTTGCCGTTCCTTGGATTCAACAGCTCGACAGTCCCGTATGGATAGACAGTTTGCACAATGTAGGGACCGGTCCACCGAGATCTCAATTTTCCCGGAAATAGATGTAAGCGAGAATTATACATGAGGACTTTTTTATTTATCGTGAATGTCTTGCGAAGAATATTCTTATCATGGAATATCTTCGTCTTGTCCTTGTAAATTCTCGCATTCTCATAAGCTTCATTCCGGATTTCTGCAAGTTCATTCAATTGTAGTTTGCGTAGCGAGCTTGCCTTGTCAGAATTGAAATTCATCTTCTTAATAGCCCAATATGCCTTATGTTCCAACTCCACAGGCAAGTGACAAGCCTTCCCATAGACAAGTCTATAGGGGGACATTCCAATAGGAGTTTTGAAAGCTGTACGGTAAGCCCAAAGCGCATCGGTAAGCCGAAGTGACCAATCCTTGCGATCGGGGTTCACCGTTTTCTCTAAAATGTGTTTAATTTCCCTATTGGATATCTCAGCTTGTCCACTAGTTTGTGGGTGATAGGGAGTGCTCACTTTGTGTGTTACGCCATATTTCTTCATTAGGGCTTTAAAAGGGCGATTGCAAAAGTGAGACCCTCCATCACTTATGATGACTCGAGGCGTTCCAAACCGGGAAAGAATATTTTCTTTTAAAAATCTAATGACCGTTTTATGGTCATTATTCCGGCAAGGGATAGCCTCGACCCATTTGGAAACATAGTCGACGGCAAGCAAGATGTATAGGTTTCCAAAAGAAGATGGGAATGGGCCCATGAAATCGATGCCCCACCAATAAAAAATTTCGATAATTAAGATGGGATTGAGTGGCATCATGTTTCTGCGGGAGATTCCCCCTAATTTCTGACAAGGTTCACATACTTTGCAAAACTCATGTGTGTCTTTGAACATAGTGGGCCAATAAAACCCACATTGCAGAATTTTCGCTGTGGTCTTTTTAGCCGAAAAATGGCCACCACAAGCTTGAGAATGACAGAAGGAGATGATGCTTTGTTGCTCATCATCTGGAACACATCTCCTTATGATTTGATCGGGACAATACTTGAATAAGTATTGGTCGTCCCATAGGAATTTCTGCACCTCCGAGAAGAATCTATCCTTATCTTGCTTTTTCCAATATGTAGGAATTGTACCTGTAGCAAGATAGTTAGCAATGTCTGCATACCATGGTAATTGGGAAATAGCAAAGAGTAGTTCATCAGGGAACATGTCATTGATTGCAGTCGTTTCAGGGGAATCAGTGAGGACAAGTCGAGAGAGGTGGTCAGCTACTACATTCTCTACTCCTTTCTTATCACGTATTTTTATGTCGAATTCCTGGAGTAGAAGGATCCATCTTAACAACCGTGGTTTAGCATCCTTTTTAGAGAGAAGATACTTAAGAGCGGCATGGTCAGTGAATACAATGATCTTGGATCCAATCAAGTAGGATCTAAACTTCTCCAAGGCAAAAACTACAGCTAAAAGTTCCTTTTCAGTAGTGGTGTAGTTTGCCTAGACTGAGTTTAGGGTTCTACTTGCATAGTAGATGACACATGGCTTTTTATCTTTTCTTTGGCCTAACACGGCCCCAATAGCATAGTCGCTAGCATCGCACATAATCTCAAAAGGAAGGCTCCAATCAGGTGGTTGCATTATTGGGGCACATGTCAACATACCTTTAAGGGTGGTAAAGGCCTTTTGACATTCTTCATTCCACTCGAATGAGTTTTCCTTTTGAAGTAGGTTACATAAAGGACGAGAGAGTGAACTGAAATCCTTTATGAACCTTCTGTAAAATCCTGCGTGTCCTAAAAAGGATCGTATATCTCGTATGCTTTTGGGTGGTGGAAGGTTAGAGATAAGATCAATTTTCGCCTTGTCCACCTCAATTTCATTTTGTGAAATGATGTGACCAAGTACAATTCCCTTTTGAACCATGAAGTGACACTTTTCCCAATTGAGCACAAGGTTATTCTCTTCACATCTTTTTAGCACAGATTTCAAGTGCTCAAGGCAATCATCAAAGCTACAACCGAATACGGAAAAATAATCCATGAAGACTTCGAGAATGGTCCCCACCATGTCAGAAAAGATGCTCATCATACAACGCTGAAAAGTGGCAGGGGCATTACATAGTCCAAACGGCATCCGTCGATAGACGAAAGTGCCGAATGGACATGTGAATGTAGTCTTTTCTTGGTCTTCACGGGCAATTTCTATTTGGTTGTACCCTGAATAGCCATCAAGGAAGCAAAAGTGGGAATGACCCGCCAACCGTTCTAAAATCTGATCAACAAATGGTAGGGGGAAGTGGTCTTTCCTCGTGACAGTGTTTAGCTTCCTGTAGTCAATGCACATTCTCCAACCGGTAGTGACTCTAGTTGGTACGAGTTCATTATTGGCATTGGCTACGATGGTTATTCCGGATTTCTTAGGCACCACTTGAGTTGGGCTCACCCATTGGCTATCAGATATTGGGTAAATGATACCTACATCCAATAGTTTCACCACCTCGGCCTTAACCACATCCTTCATGTTTGGATTTAGTCGTCTTTGTGGTTGCCGGGATGTCTTCGCATTTTTCTCAAGGTGTATGCGGTGAGTACAAATCAGTGGGTCTATGCCTTTGAGATCCGCAATTGACCATCCAATGGCGCTCTTGTGCTCTAATAGAGTGGCTATTAGCCTGCTCTCTTGTTCCTCATCTAAGTGAGAAGAAATCACCACTGGATATGTCTCATCTCGACCTAAATAAACATATTTTAGCTCACTTGGCAATGGTTTTAGGTCGAGTGTAGATGCCTTGATGTTAGATGGGAGGGCCTTGTTCTCATTTACAGGCAAAGGTTCAATTGGGGCCCTCCATCTTTTATTGTCAAGTACTGGCATCATCTCTAGAATGACATCCATCTCTTGTATTGTGTAATCATTTGTCTCATGAGAATGGGCCATACATGCCTCCAAAGGGTTGAAAAATAGTGATAAGGGGACTGTATCCTCCACGAATGATTCGATCATGTTTAATTCGTGGACATCATCATCAACTTCCCGTGGTTGTTTGCATAACTCAAATATGTTAAGCTCAAGGGTCATATTTCCAAAGGACATTTGTACAAGTTCATTTCTACAATTGATAATGGCGTTTGAGGTAGCTAGAAACGGTCGTTCAAGTATGACGGGAATTTGAGTACTGGTGCCTATCACGGGATGTGTGTCCAAGATAATAAAATCTACTGGGTAGTAGAATTTGTCAACTTGGACTAGGACATCCTCTATCATTCCTCTCGGTATCCGGATGGATCTATCAGCAAGTTGGAGTGTGGTTTTAGTGGGTTTCAATTCACTTAACCCAAGTTGTTCATAGACCGAGTATGGAATGAGATTCACACTTGCCCCCAAGTCGAGTAGAGCCTGTTTAATCTATTAGTCTCCTATGATGCATGAGATGGTTGGACTACCTGGATCCTTATATTTTTGGGGCACCTCTTGTTTGATGATGGCGCTCAAATTCTCAGCCAAAAGAACTTTGTTGTGAACGTTATGTTTCCTTTTGACTGTACACAATTCCTTTAGAAATTTGGCATAAGATGGTATTTATTTTATTGCATCCAACAGCGGGATGTTGATCTTCACCTGCTTGAAAACTTCCAGAATCTCCAGATTTTTATCTAAAGGTTTAGGTGAAATCAACCTTTGTGGAAATGGGGCAACTGGCTTGTATTGTCTCTCCGGTTCTTTCTCTTGTGGAGTATTGTTTGAGTTATCATCCTCTTTGAGAATTTCCGGATCCTTAGGCTTTGGAGCCTTCATCGGATTAGATTTGTCAATTTCTTTCCCACTTCTTTAAGTGGTGATAGCTTGAACATGTTCCGTATGGTGGGAGGATGAGCTTGCATCTTGTATCTCATACTGGGTCCTTGGGTTAGGAAGAGGTTGAGCAGGAAGTGTGCCCTTCTCTCTACCACTAAGGTAAGCTTCAACTCTAGCCAGAGATGTTTTCAATTCATTAATGGCTTGGTTTGAATTTTGATTGAATTTCAATTGCTCTTGCATGAACCCATCTATTTTTAGAGAATTTGTCTTGTTATACTCATTCTGGACCGATACGAGTGCACCCAACATCTCTTCTAGTGATACTTTTGGAGTGTTGTTTGCATTTGTAGTGGGTCCATTCCTCCAACTGAAGTTGGGATGGTTCTTCCAATTAGAGTTAAACGTGTTTGAGTTTGGAGCACCATATTGCTGTTGATAACTGTTTATGGCATTTGTTTGTTCTTGTAAGATGCCTTGGACTGCTGAAATTGTGAGACAATCTGGTGTAGCATGTTGATTTCCAGCACAAATTCCACAAACAGTTTCAACGTCAATGGAGTTGATTGTTTCTCCTTTCCTTAATTCCATGGCTTCGACCTTTCTTGTGAGGCTAGCCAACCGTGCACTTATGCTATCTTCTTCTGATAAGATATACATTCCTCCCTTTTCCTTTTGTTGGCCAGTCTTAGAACTTGTTGGTTTAGATGTGTCCCAAGACTGTGCACTCTCAGCCAATTCTTCCAAATAATCCCATGCTTCATCAGCTTCCTTATTCATGAACTCTCCATTACACATCATCTCTACAAATTGGCGCATGGATGAAGTCAGTCCTTCATAGAAAAAACTTATAATCCGCCAAATTTCATAGCCATGATGTGGGCATGCGTTTAATAGATCCTTAAACCTCTCCCAACATTGGGAAAAAGTTTCATCTTCCTTTTGGGCAAAGTTCATGATAAGGCGCTTAAGCATGTTCGTTTTGTGAGTAGGGAAGAATTTTTTAATGAATTCTCTGTGCATATCAATCCATAAACCAATTGATCTTGGCCTCAATGCATAAAGCCAACCCTTGGCTTTATCCTTAAGAGTGAAAGGGAAGAATTTAAGTCTTACTACATCTTCAGTCACATTTGCAAAGTGCATGGTGGTGATTACCTCATCAAACTCCCTAAGGTGTTGATAGGCACTTTCACTGTCTAGACCATGGAATTTAGGGAGAAGATTGATCACTCCCGGTTTCAAATCCACGTTCCCTGCATTTAGTGGAAATACTATGCATGAGGGAGTGCTCGTTCTTGCAGGTTGTAAGAAATCACGTAAAGTCCTTGGTCGGGGAACATCCTCAACCACATTCTCCCCTGTTTCAGTTTGATTTTGGATCGGGTTAGGTTGATTTGCAGCCATATTTTCAGATAAAATTGGAGAATCTAGCTGTCTCCTAGCACGTGGCTCTCTATCAATTCCTTTTACTATCCCCCCTTCACTTATGAGTCGGTTATTGGAATCCCGAGCCCAATGTGGCATGCAAAACCAAAAATAAGAAACAAAAAGAAAGAAGAATTCTTCTTCCCTTTTCTTTACTCTTCTCTAAGACCGAAGCACAAGGTGTCTTGCAATGGCTAGGCCAGAAGCAAGAATAGAGACCGATTTCTCGTGGTCAATAGGGGTTCAGAGAACTCCCCACCCACTCTTTGAATCTTTTGAGAAAAAGTGCAGAAAAAGGAAAAAGAGGAGTAGAGATGAGAAAAGAAATCTCTGAGCACAAGGTGATCCAAGGCGGCTGAGCCGACCAATAGGAATCCAGGTGGCAAAAAGGCCGACCTTTTAGAGATCCAAAAGGAATCTCCACCCACTCTACAAGAGATGAATAGGAATGAATAGGAGAAGGAGAAGAGTAAGGTTTTAGAAGGATAGAACCTGATTCGCACTTGAAATCCTTGAATCTTCTTCAGCTTCCTAGAAATCCCTGAAAAGAAAAATCAATTAAACAAATTCAGTTAGTCTAAAAATCTAAAAAAATTCCTAAATAGATACTAATTTCAGAAATTTGTGAAAACCGTCAAGGTCCCCGGCAGCGGCGCCAAAAACTTGTTCGCTTCCCCAAGTGTAGGGTTGCGAAGTAGTAATAAACTCGGTAAGACTGAGGTCGATCCACAGGGACTATGTAGGATCTCACAAATTCATCCACAAGTGTCTATTTAAGTCTACTAATCAGATTGTTGTATGAAGTTGATGTGAGTAACAAAAGCTGAATTAAATCGAAAGTAATTAATTATAAGAAGGCACTACGGGTTCAAGGATCCACTTGTAGCAATCCTTAATGTTCAATCCGCTGTGGTTTCTTATTCTCTCAACTAGAATCGACATTCCCGTCTGTCTAGTCGGATAATAGAGCTGTTAAAACAGTCTGTAATATGTAAGTTCTATGCATAAGATTCACTCAATGTAGGCTGAGCTGAGCATGCTCAATTGCATAAGTCATTCCCCTTTCCTATAGGTCCAGTTCTCAATCATAACCATCCCCAAGTCCTCTCACAAGACAAGGCTAGATTAGGATTTGAACTAGATTCAAATCACAAGCACAGTCCTTACATATTCCAGAAAATCAACTAAAATAGAACTTTGGCATGAAGTCCCTTCATAAAGAGCTTAGTACTAGAGCGCACTCCGATTCCTCAGATCATACAGGTCTAGACCGTTACAAACAAATTAAGAAGATAAGTAATTCATCCAAACATCCATGAGTCATCACAAGACTAAGAAAAATTACTTAAAAACTTGTATAAACTTCAAACCTTAGTTCATAATCATGAATTCCACACTTAAACCACTTAACTACGAATTAAAACATCTTGGATTCACTACAAGCTTCACCTCTTAGCCCTAGCTAAGAGGTTTAGCTGCTCATGATCCAAGGAAACATGAAACAACTACAAAAAGCATAAAAATAGCAAAGCAAACCAAAAGGAGTTGTGAAACTCCAATCTCCACTTCCACAGTCTCCAACCTCGCTTGAACCCTTCTAGCATACCCTACGATCCCTAGGTGTCCTTTTATAGTCTGGAAGCTCCCCAACTTCGGAAAAATTGAGAAAGTGCGTAACACTTACGCAGCGCAGAGAAAATCGGGATGCAATTAGAACTTTCTAAGTCTTCGCGCACAGCCGACCGGTCACGACCGGTCGGCCTCAATAACTGACCACTCCAGCAAGTATGCCCAACCGGTCAAGACCGGTCGGGCCTATCTATCTTCAGTCCAGCAATGATGTCTGACCGGTCATGACCGGTCGGACGTTTCCACCTTTCCTTCAGCAGCTGTGGCCGACCGGTCAAGACCGGTTGGGCCTATTCATTAGAGCTTTCATGTGTATGGCTGACCGGTCTTGACCGGTCAGGCTTCCTTGGCCGACCGGTCACGACCGGTCAGCTTCATTTCCTTCTATGCTTCGGCCCTCCTTTTGGTCTTCATCCAAGGTCCTAAACATGCTCTTTTCAACTTCAAATGAGTGGAGTTCACTCTCAATCCTGTAGTCACAAAACATGCATTATATTAGCCTATAAACCATGCAAACCATGCACAATGAGTGATGAATTGGGGTTAGAATATACACAATTAGGAGCTCAACACAAAGCCACTCTCATTCCTACAATCACAAAGCCATGCATTAGAATAGTTTTTAAACATAAAATCCATGCATAATGAGTGATGAATTGGGGTTAGAATATGTACAATTAAGTGCTCAACAGCGTCCTAATTGTATTAGGAGACTTCTAATTCCGATTTTTGCTTCCCAAGTCTAGAAGATTCTTCATCGGTGGGTGGTTTGTGCTATAAAAGGACTCCTCTTCATCCTCAGGGCATTCTAAGATGTGAGTAATATCAAGGAAGCTTTGGAGAAGAATTTCTTTCTACTTTTCTTTTAGTTCGTAGTTATTTTTATGTTTTTGAGGCTTCTACTTTAAGGATATTAAAGTTGAACTAAAACATCTTAGCTAAGGCTAAGAGGTGAAGCTTTTGATTTGTTTTTTATGGATTGATGCAACCTAGGTTTCTTTTTTATGGTTTGATTGAAGAATTTGGTTTACTATGAGTTTGAATAAAGTACTAGTTCATTTTTTTGCTTTAATCTCTTGATGACTCCGGGCTCATGTGCTTCTTAGTGAATATAAACCTAGTAGCTTACCTTTTTGGCATTGTTTATGCTTGTGTAGTTCATTGATCTATCATCGACTCCGGGCATGATAGACTCTTTGATTGCCTTGTGTACAATGGCACGATCTTCATGTGGGAACTCATTCAAATCAAGTTTTAATCTTTTATGATAATTTGAGATAGATGTTTGCTGATTGATTTTAATTTAATTAGAGTTTTAATCATTGGTCGTAGTCTAGTGACATAATTTGATGAAAGTTATGGTTGTGAATCTCAACTAGATTAGAAAGAGGATTTGATGAAAGCTATGGTTGTGAATCTTAACTAGATTACAAAGAGGCTTGGCCTATACAATTGAGTGTGCCCAAGGCCTGAGGATTATTGTGGGAGTCAAATAAATGAACAAGCAATTATTTTAGATAAGTGTTGATTGAACCACTCTATATTCTGATCGGATAGAGATATAAATTCGATTTCAATTGAGTTGTGAGAGACCTAGTTGTGTTGATGCATTGAAAATCATCAAAAGTGGATCCTTGGCGCTCTAGTGCCTTTTAGATTGTTATTGCTTCTCATATTCACAATTTTATTTCAAATTACTATTTTCCAGATTTAGTTTTTAATAGGATCTTGACTGTTAACGTCAGATTCTGGTCACAGTTCCCATTCTCCCAAATACCCAATCCTCCCGAAGATGGCCCTCCTCTTCCCACCTGAAAAACAAGGAGAGAAACTAAGGGTGGCCGACGCTTGGCCGTTAGCCCTCTGATGCCTAAGTTAGAGATAGGCTTGAAAGTAAGATGAAGTGTGAAATGTGATTTTAGATGTTGTGTCCTTTTATCACCTGTGGGACCATCTATTTATACAGATCCGGGTGATCCAATTTGTTATGTAAGTTATTAAGATCTTCATGACTTCAGGGGATAAGATGCTTATCTTATTGGATTAAATAAGACACCTATCCCATCAAATTAAACACATGGCTGATTACGTTCTTTGATCGAGGTCCCCTTTCCTTTCGGAATCATGAGTAAGAACAAACCTAGACAGGCCTATATGGGCTGCTGAGACTATGAGACGATGGACGTCCCCACCAAATGACCAACGACCAGAGCTGCTCGGATACAAATGACGACTAGCTGGTGAGCAAGCTTCCTCAATTTATGAGATGCGACCACCTTGGCTCACTAGACGGCTTATTCGCTCGCGACTATCGATACTCAGAGGCTCTCGTGGGTCGTATACAAGTGAAATGTAAAGATACTCGAGATCTAATGGTCACGAGTTCCTTCGACCAACTTTATCCAATCTGTTAATGTCAGATTCTGGTCACAGGTCCCCTTCTCCCAAATACACGATCCTCCCGAAGATGGCCCTCCTCTTCCCACCTGAAAAATAAGGAGAGAAACTAAGGATGGTCGGCGTTGTCCGTTAGCCCTCTGATGCCTAAGTTAGAGATAGGCTTGAAAGTAAGATGAAGTGTGAAACGTGAGTTTAGATGTTGTGTCCCTTTATCACCTGTGGGACCATCTATTTATACGGATCCGGGTGATCCAGTTTGTTATGTAAGCTGTTAAGATCTTCCTGACTTCAGGTGATAAGATGCTTATCTTATTAGATTGAATAAGATACTTATTCCATTAGATTAAACACCTGGCTGATTACGTTCTTTGATGGAGGTCCCCTTTCCTTCGGAACCATGAGTAGAAACAACCCAGACAGGCCTATATGGGCTGTTGAGACAATGAGACGGGGGACGTCCCCACCAAACGACTAACGATCGGGGCTACTCGGATACGAACGGCAACTAGCTGGTGAGCAAGCTTCCTCAATTTATGAGATGCAACCACCTTGGCTCCCTAGACGTCTTATCCGCTCGCGACTATCGAAACTCGAAGGCGCTCGCAGGTCGTTTATAAGTGAAATGCAAAGATACTCGAGATCTATTGGTCACAAGTTCCTTCGACCAACTTTATCCCACAACATCGACTCTCGGTTATTTTAGATAAATTTTGAGGATATCCATATACAAATCTCTATGGGACGATACTCGGTCTTTTCGAATTATTACTACATCGCAACCCTACACTTAGGGAGCGAACACCCCCCAAGTGTCTTTGGTTTTGACTCATGCATGTTTATCGACTACTCCTTAAGTGACCATTTTTTTTATGAAGAAACACTTACCATTGCTTTCAATTGTCCGAAATTCATAGTCAGTTCTTACAAAATTGACATCTGCCTTTTCAGAAAATGGGTTCATGTCAATCCCCATCCCTTGTATCTTTTTTTTTATTTAGAAAATTGACTATACCCTTGTCCATCTAGAAACTTGACTATGCCCTTGACCATGTTCTCTTGGTCCATATTCCTGAAAATGATATGGTATTCGTAGAATTGGTTCTTGTGCCATGACATTTACAAAACTAACCATTTTTCAGTTCTTCAGTTAATTGTATCTTATTGTACTCTGGCAGTTTAATGAATTTATCCACTAGGAGGTGATTGAATATTTCATTAGCCTTTGGGATTTTGAAAGAATGTTATTTATCGAACTCCTATTTATTCTTTCTTAAATTTAGCCCAGAAGGGGTATTTACCTCCTTCTTGGCTAGAGTTTGATAGATAAATGGCTTTTTTAACAACCACCACCATATTCATTTTGAAATTTGAGTCCCTATAGTAGGTCCCAAAAGATGCATTTCTCCTTTGGCTTTTCTCCTAGAGAAGCCATTCATGCCTAGTTGCTCAGGTTGATAGCTCAAATAGGTCCTTGAACTCCATCCCCTTGAATTTCTTCCAAAGTTTGATGCCTAAGTCATTTTGGGCCAATTTGATGAATTTAGCCTCCAACAAAGCTACTTGACATCGGCTTCTTTCCCTCTTAAACTAGGCAATATATGTTTCGGTCAATTATCCTAATAACATTGTCTTAGTCAAGACAGATTGACCATCGAGACTTTGGGCTCAGTCCCGAAGAACTAGGTATGAAATCTCACTTTCATATTCATCCATGTTTAAATTGAGTAGGGTGGCAAGTTTTTGTACCACAAAAATGGTCCCTACGAGAGAGTTTGTAAAGAGATGAAGTTTTAGATAGTCGTCAGTTGATACTTCACCACATTGCATGGTAAAGCGACCAATATGTTCGACTATTGACTAGTTGCTCTATCCCTAAAATATAGTAAACATAAGAACTTTTTACCCTCAAGGCAACTCAAATTGTTGATCAATTCATTCTCGCTAAGGTTTTCAATACATAGGCAAGTGACCCTTCGGCCTAAGATCTGGACAGCAACTTGTCAAATTAGATTGACTAGGCCTTCATGACCCATTGGCTACGGATGGGCTGCTATTAGGGGTTCCAGAGTTGCCAGATTCTCATAATACGGAGCCGGTGGCGTGGGTGGTTGCCCCCCATGTTGTTTGATTCTAGCATTATGTCATGGCATTGGAAGCACAAGAATTCGACACCTAGTATGAGGGTCATCTAAGATGATTTAGCCTTGAAAACATTTCCCTTGGTCATTTCCCCTAATGTTGACTTGAAGCGGCATGTTTCAACCCATTCTTTTGAAATTGATGACCTGGAGGCATCAGGAGATGCCTCATGGGCTATTCTAATTCATTTTGATATTGTCCCTCAAGATTTTTATTGTTAGGGGCATCTTGATACCAATAACCATGGAATTGATTGCTGACTCGTGGTGGCATATCTTTGACGTGCTGGCCTACTCGGTTAGCCAACGGAAGAGGGCTAACTAATCTTTGCTGTCTAATGCTCACTGGAAGATTATTATCCTCATGTCATTGCTTAAGTAATGGCATCCTCTCTAGGAGAGCTCCCATCAACCTATTAAAATGCTCAGCTTGAGATCTTCCCTATTTAGAAATCTGCATCAAGCTAAATTGCAAGTTATGCAGAGCCTCTACAGCACTCTTTAACAAGATGTTGTTGTTGGACGAAGAACCAACCTTTAGATGAACATGTACTGAAGGTTTGGCCTAACACGAGCCCAAGTTTGGCCTTCTCGGACAAATCCTACAATACATGTTGATTTTCTAGCTCCGCTAAAACGTCGATCTGCTGATTATTTTTTCTATCCATATTACCTTATTATGAAACAGTTATTAGCATACACATCCCATCAGGTACTCGATCAACTAGGCTTCGTGGAGAGATAGTAATAATTAAATAGTGACATGTTTGTTACTTCAATTAAACTTCATGGCAAGATTGTCCAGCGGAATCTCTAGTCACATGGCATGATGGCTCCACTATCCATCAATTTGAGACTTAGAGATCTACCTAGTTCCAATAACATGATCACAAACATAAGGTACCTAGCTATTATATTTTAATATAGAATTGATTCGAGCTGGTTTGCAGCATCGCGTTACTTGACATTGGGTGATTGGAAATAATAATAAGAATTTCTATAACGGACGAAGGATAGGCAGTGCTGTGCTGAAAAGGGTAATGTTATTTTGTATTGGAATGGCATGGGCCCTGAGCTCTTGATTCTTTGCTGGAGGGTCAATTGTCCCAAGTGCATCTTCTTCCACCACTCAAACAACAACACCTACCAAAAAGAGTAGTTCTGCAGGACACATTGGCACCCAGAACAAAATCCAGTGAGTGAGGTTGGAGAATCATATTAGAATTGGCCTTTAGGATTTTCTCTTGATTGATTGGACAATTAGCAAATGTGCTTGATTATCCTTCTAAATCAAGACAAGTTTGTGAGATCTTCCACTAATCGGTCATTCTCCTAACAAGCGTAGTTGATTATACTTCCATCTCGCGATACGTCTTCATGATATTTACATAATCAACTTACTTCTGGACGCACTACAATGCGTCATTGTTACTCACCACCTTAACTAATCGTGCACATAAGTGTTTTCCACTTATGACTTCATATTTGTGTAACCACTATCATGTATCGTAAGAAGAATTACCACCAAATAAAATAATGATTATAAGCATCTTTTCTAGTCCATTACAGAGCATATGGCTTCTCTCATTTTGTAACATGTCTTGTAATAGCTCTTCTCTCATTTTGTAACATGTCTTGTAATAGCTTTTTCTGCACGAAGACACATGTATCTCGTGGTGATAACTTTTCTAGTGTTTCACGATCTCCTACCAATCACATCAACTGAAAGGATCTCTTCTATATAATGGCACCACCACTCGTCGGCTTTCTAGCCGTCAGATCTGGTACAGCCAAACCAGGTGTAAACACATAGAATGCCACTCCCTCCTTGGAGCCAGTGACTGCTTGATGAATTTTCAGTTACAGGTAGGCAGTCTCATTGTGTGATCCTTGAGCCGTGCAATGGGCTAGCCAATGTGATGTGAGGTGACAGAGTCCCACAACCGGCCCAATGAGATGGGACGGGCCATGAGCCCAATTCACAGATTGCCATGATTGGCCATTGGGACGGGAAAGGCCAAAACAAGCCCAGCGGCATCCCAGCAGGCCCAACACCCGGAGAGGCCAGCATTGTAGCCGGTCCAGCACTCAGAAGATGCACGGTGGGGCCATCCAACACATCAATGGTTTAAATTGCCAAAACTGGGTCCATTAGCCACTGGATCTTAGCATTAAAAATCAGGACAATTCAGTCTTGAGGTCGACCGCATATTGGCCGACTTGGAGAAATTGAAATGTCGAGCATGCTTAATAATCCTCATCCAAGGCCAAATTGCCTTTAGCCTGAAAGTGAATGGTTGGACTTTTATGCTTCTCGTGAAGAGGCCGATTGGGTTGGTTGCCACTGCAATTAATTTTGAACCATTGACTTAGAACAGCGAGTCCCACCGACTTGGCACTGCAATTAATTTTGAGCCATTGACTTAGACCAGTGAATCCGACCGGTCCATCAGGTATTCTGGTACACTTAAGTACTTGATCCCAAACATCAAGGCAATATAAAACTAAAGTGGACAACACCAAAGGGAAAGGTGACCGCTGTGACGCTACCATTGAAACCTTCTTAGGGCATTTAATGATTTGAATGATATTTTACTTTTCCCTTCATTCTTGTGGGACTCGCCTCATGGAGTTGGATGGCATATAACAATCACGGTGGGCCTTAGGAACTTTCCAATGGTGGGCGTATCCATCCCCACAGTTACATGTGGCGAGGCCCAATTAATTAATTGTAGATGGCCCTGATTTTTAGGCTTGAGTTATGACATGATCTCGCACAAATGAGGGACACTGGATTTCACACACGCATCACAGTGGACGACACAGCATTTTACAGCGCAGGCAGTCGCTGTAACCGCCATGACCGAGGATTCTGTTTAATTGAAGATATCCTCCAGCCGATTAATCGATTCCCAACAGGCAAATTGATCCTATTTAATTGATTCCCAGTTGTCTAATTGATCCTGCTTTGTATGTCCAGCTGGTAATAGGAATAAAACTTTTTTGAAAAAGCAATGAAGGTAACTGTTACATTGGGTTCTATTTTCAAAACAAAGACATACATGCATCCTTGTGGAAAAGACATCCATCCTCTACCGTATTCCGGTTCTTCTTCCGGCTCTACAATATCACATCCCATCATAATCTTTGCGTACATATAAGACACCGGTTCTTTGAGTGAAGATAAGAGGTCCGTTCCGCTGTGTTCAAGAGAAGGAGATACTACAAAATAAGTTACTTTTTGGCTGAACTTGAGACGTTAAGATGCTTTTGGCACTTAAGTTCGTTTGGTAAGTATAATTGAAATGTAAGTTATCTCTTAAAAATAACTTATCTTAATAAGTATTTTTTCTTAGCTTCTTGACTTTAGACTTCTCTACTTCTCTCTCTCATGTCAGGCTTTTGTGCTTTTTTTTTTTTTTTTCTGGGGTTAGTACACACCCGCACGGTTAGTCACCCTCCAATGTTAATTAACCACCCTCCAATTTGACTTTTCTACGTCTCTCTCAGGTCACGCTGCATATCAAAGCTCTCTCATGGTTCACTCAATTACTGCTCTCTCATACCGTTCATACCAAAGGAGGCCCCACATGATGGACTGTCCCATCAAAGGTGGGACTCACACAGTGGACAGTCCACATCAAAGATGGGCCCTACATTAATTGGTGCAAGATCCAGTCCATCAATCAGGTTGATCTGATCTTCTACATCTTTCCCAAAAATGGTTCTAGTCCACTCACCATGTGGACCGACAATTGGAAACAAATGAATGGGCTAGAAAACTTCAGCTAAGTCTTCCAAAGCCATACATTTTTTTTGCAGAATGTGGCCCCACCTGACCAGTGGATCAACCTGATTCTTGTGCCAGGGCATCTATATAGTGGTCCCGTTCTGATGGATGGAATGTATCTCGGATCAATCGTGCTATGCTAGCACATGCATAGCATGTCCATGAGCTTTATTGCACACACGTGGGATTAGAAAAGTTCATTTTGTTAGGAAATCTGCCTCAACGCTTAGCTTTTTCTTTTCATGTCAATATGTTGCTTATTATAAGTAGATTTGAATTTTTTTTCAAAAGGTTACTTATCAATGTGTTATTACATTGGCTGATACAATGTATTTACTTACCAAAAAGCTAAACATACTCATTTACTTATTGGCTGATAAGTATGTTGTTTACTAAACACACTTTTCTGCTTAATAAGTAAAAACCAAGATAAGTAACTTATCTGATAAGTAGCTTATCTTAAGTAACTTACAATCCAAATGGGCCCAAAGTTACTTTTCATAAGGGCCCGTTTGGATACTACCAAATAAGTTACTTTTCAACCGAATTTAAGACGTTAAGTTACTTTTGAAACTTAAGTTCGTTTGGTAAGTATAATTGAAAAGTAACTTATCTCTTAAAAATTACTTATCTTAATAAGTATTTTTTTTTTTTTAGCTTTTTGACTTTTGACGTCTCTACTTATCTCTCTCATGTCACGCTTTCGCTCTTTATTTTTATTATTATTATTTTTTGGGGGGGTGGGGGTTAGTACACACCCACACTGTTAGTCACCCTCCAATGTTAATTAACCACCCTCCAATTTGGCTTTTCTACTTATCTCTCTTAGGTTACGGTACATATCAAAGTTCTCTCTCATGGTTCACTCAATTACGGCTCTCTTATACCGTCCATATCAAAGGAGGCCCCACATGATGGACTTTCCCATCAAAGGTGGGGCTCACACAGTGGACGACCCACATCAAAGATGGGCCCTACATTAATTGGTGCAAGATCTAATACACCAATCAGGTTGATCTGATCTTCTACATCTTTCCCAAAAATGGTTCTAGTCCACTCACCATGTGGACCAACTATTGGAAACAAGTGAATGGGTTAGAAAACTTCAGCCAAGTCTTCCAGAGCCGTACATTTGTTTTGCAGACTATGGCCTATTGGTACACTTTATTTTGTCAATTGTTGTGCCATCTGGTCGCATTCTTTCTTGTGAGCCTCGTTCGAAGAGTTGAAGCTCAAGCAGAAACAAGATCAGGTAAGTTGCATATAGATCAACCTTAGGAATCCCAAAACATCAATGAATGGCGTAATTATCAACCTATCTCAACCCATTCTTTCTCGACTGTATAGCTCAAGTTGATCAGACTTGTTTCTTTCTGGCAAGGTGCTTATATCATAATTGAAAACATTGTCCAATCCTTGGACTCCATGCACCATCATTTCATGCTGAATATTCAGCTGAGTTGCCTAGGTTACAAGGTTGCCGATCGGTCTGGACTAGTCAAACAAACCCTTAAAGTGAACTGTTGCTGATGAGTGTAAACTCCAAGGCAGTTGATCGGTCTTGACCGGTCGGACTGACCACTTCATTCTGTCCAGCAGCCCTCACTTGAAATGACCTGCCTCACTGAATAGAATGCCGACCGATCTTGACCGGTCGGCCTAGCGGGTCAAATATGTCCAGTAACCATTGCTATAGAGGCCTGGCAAGACATCCGATCAGTCTTGATTGGTCGGTCAGTGTAGTAGGATGTATACAGCAGCCTTGCTACATTATTCTGGGAAGCCATCCGACTGGTCTTGACCGGTCAGACAGGCTCAGAAAAATTGTCCAAAAGCAATGCAGCCTTCAGCTAGCTGGCCATTCGACTGGTCTTGACTGATCAGTCGGATCCAAAATAGGTTCCAGCAGCTATCTTTATGCCTGACCTATCCAACCAGTCGGGTTTCTCTCTGACAGGTCGGATATGGCCGTTTTAGATCCGTTGGGGAAATCATTTGGGGCTCTATAAAGCTATATCTCAGGGTCTTTCATGGTATGCATTCAACACCCATCAAGAGCCAAGTGAGAGAGCCTTTGCTCACTCCTTCCTACCTTCCTTGCTCTTAACTTTCTTGAGTTCATCATTCAAACCTAGCCATTAATGGCTTATCATTGAGTATTCAAAGTTCGGTTTGAAGTATGAACTCAAGATTTACATTCATGGCTGACCTACCTTCGAAATATCGTCATGATGTCTTTTATAGCCATTGAATGCTGAAGTTTGGTAGTTCCTTCATAACCATTGGATTGAATAGGCAAGAGAAACTTGATCATCTATCTCCCAACTACCCGGCATAATCATACACATATCATTTGCATCAGTGGCTGATCGTGGGAGCACAAAGAGAAGCTGAAGCTACTCATCAAAGGCATCGAATCGGGCTTAATCGTCTAGGTATATATAGTATTTGAGAGTCCATTTATTAAGTTATTATTCCCTGGATTGGGAAACTCTGGCGGGAGTATATGTGGTCATCCTTGGATTAGGGTTGATGAGAGTTTGAGATCCAAACTCATTAAGTCCTTGGTTTGGGCCATCGGCGGATGGTAAACGCGGTTCTAGAACATAGGATGTTAAGGTTGATGGTTAACCTGATTTAAAACCGCGACTATAGTGAAATTCGGTGTTCTCATAAGTTGAGATCGTGAACCGGGAGTAGAGTAGGGAAATCGAACCACTATATATCGTTGTGCATTGTGAAATTGAATGATTACTATGTGTTGAAGTTGTGAAATACCTTAGTCAATCATTAATGCTAACTGTTTGATAAAATGCCAATGATAGTCTTTCTTGCAAATTGAACATGTATTTGATTTGAATACAATTGTGATAATCGTGGTTGGTGTAATCGATTTAAATTATCTTTAAATTGTAATTGGAAATTCAAAAAGTCCTATTCACCCTCCTCTAAAACATTAGTCATATCTTCAAGTATCCCTACAAGCGGTAAAACCTCAATTTCAATTGGTATCAGAGCGGGTTCCTCCGCTCAGGTTTAAAAACTCGAAGTAAGATACTATGAGAACTTGAAAATATGTCTAGAGAGGACTCCACATCCATTACTAAGCCTCCCTTCTTTGATGGTTTAAACTATCTATATTGGAAAGCCCCAATGCGCATTTTTTTAGAATCCATTAACTCTGATTTAAGGGACATGGTTGATAATATAAACCCCCAATGGATATTATAAGGAAGGTGAACCAGATGTCCTCAAAACAAGAGAGAAGGCTATGTAGACAGATTATGATAAAACTCAACATGTCCATAATGCTAAAGGCCTGAATGCCATTTTTTGTTCAGTTTCTAAAGATGAATTTGGTCACATTCAAAATTGCCTAACCAGTAAGCAAGCTTGGGATATTCTTGAAATTACATATGAATGAACAAGCATTGTTAAACGCTCAAAACTTCAGCACTTCACTACACAATTTGAAAACATAAGAATGGAGGAGCATGAAACATTTATGGACTTCTTCACCAGATTGAATGAAATCATAAATGACACAGTTTAGGGGAACTCGTTCTAGAAAATAGACTATGTAGGAAAATTCTGAGATCTTTACCGGAAAGATTCTATACCAAAGTTATTACTTTAGAGGAATGTCGGGACCTAGATGCCATGAAGGTTGAAGAATTGCTAGGGTCCCTTCAAACCCATGAATTACACTTTAAAACTCCCTCCAAATCCAAAGGTACTGCATTGAAATCCTATCACGCCCCAAACCCGGGGACTTGGCTCACTAAATTTCCTATCGCCGATCTTGGTGCCAACAGCCTCTATAGTACCCCATTCACGACTCCTAGCTCTCATATGCCAGGTTCTGATCCTGGGATCCCACCAGGAGGATTTTCAAGGTAAATTTTTTTTTTTGTACAGGAGCATAATCAAAACCATAAACATCATCAGATATCCACTAATAGTTTGTCAGGTACACTGCTGGAAAGGGAAATACAAAATGTAGCAAAAGCCCAAAATATCAGGTACATGAACTAAGCTCAACGCTACTGATGTACCCTAGTACCTACAGCATAAACAAACGCGCATAAGCTTCCTACGAAGCTCAGTAGAGTGCATGTGTGCTTGTGTGATGCATATGACAAGTATACAGATATCAGAGTAAGCGAAAGTGATAAAGGGCTAAGTTGTCAAGTTCATGAATGTTATCAGCCATCCCAAGGCTATGCGATGCAAAGGCCTACATGGCCGACTGTTACATGCTAGAGATGTGATGCAAACACGTCAATCCTCAACTAATCCACATATCAAAATGGTTCTCATCGGGGACATCACCGAGGTCTAGTATACTCTGATATTGGCCGCCGAACATCGCGCACATAACCAACCGAATAGAAAAGACCTCACTATCCGCCTCGTCAGTGGTATGCCAATGCCCACCCGGCTCGCCGATAACGGACCCATTTCATGAGCTGGTCAGACTCGACCTAGCTTATAACCCACTGCACCAAAGCGAATAAGGTCACACCCCTTTCCAACCGACTTTGACACAATGGGAGACGTGGCCTACTGGTGTTTGGCACTCGGGCGCTCATGTTATCCACTCGGTCTCGATGTTGGAGAATCCTACTGGTACCACAGGGTTTAGGGACTTTCACCTAAGGACATTGTTGCTTCCCCAAGTGTAGGGTTGCGATGTAGTAATAAACTCGGTAAGACCGAGGTCGATCCACAGGGACTTGTGTAGGAATTCACAAACACATCCAATAGTGTCTATTGAGAGCTAACAACCAGATTTTGTATGAGATTGAGGTAAGTAACAACTTTGAACTAAATTGAAGGTAAACAATTATAAAAAGGCACTAGGGGTTCAAGGATCCACTTGTAGCAATCCTTGATGTTCAATCCGCTGTGGTTTCTCACTTTCTCAACTAGAATCGATATTAAGATCTATTTAGCCAGATGATAGAGCTGTTAAACCAAACAATCTGCCATATGTAAGACCAATGCATATATCTCACTCAATGCAAGCTAGGATGAGCATGCTCAATTGCATAGGTCAATCCCAATTCCAATAGGCTCAGATCACAATCATAACCATCCTCAAGTCCTGTCACAAGACAAGGCTAGATTATGATTTGAACTTGATTCAAATCACATGCACAGTCCCACGTAGCACAGAATTTCAAAAAAGTAGAACTTTGGTAGGAAGTTCCCATATGAAGATCATAGTACTAGAGCGTACTCCAATTCCTCGGATCATACAGGTCTAGACTAACACAAAGCAATTAAGAACTTAAGTAATTCTCCCAAACATCCATGAGTCATCATAAGACTAAGAAAAACTACTTAGAACTTGTATAAACTTCAAACCATTGTTCATAAACATGAAATTCAATCTTAAAACCAACTTAGAACGAATTGAAACATCTTAGATCTACTACAAGCTTCACCTCTTAGCCCTAGCTAAGAGATTTAGCCTTTCATGATCTAAGGAAACATGAAACAACTAAAAAAAACATAAAATAGTAAAACAAACTAGAAGGAGTTGTGGAACTCCGAAATTCACTTCCGCCGCCTCCAACCTTGCTTAAACTCTTCTAAGATACCCTAGGAACGATCCCTAGGTGTCCTTTTATAGTGGGGAGGCTTCGCAACCTCGGAAACTTTCAGATTTTGCGTAAGAGTACGCATTGTGCAGAGAATTTCGGGACTTGTAGAACATGTTTCGTTACGCAGGCGACCGGTCGCAGATACTGGACGACCGGTCTCAAAACGGTAAAAAAGTGTCCACTGAGTTTTGGGGATTTTCAACCCAGAAAAATAATTTAAGGACCGGTCGCACGACCGGTCGCAGAAGTGGACGACCGGTAGCACGACCGGTCGTGAACAGTCCAGAGAGTTGTGGCCTCTGGGTCTCCTCTGTTGCATGTGCGGACCGGTCGGACGACCGGTCCTTGACCTTGGACGACCGGTCATGGGCACCTTCTTCTGCTTTCTTTCTTCTTTTCTCTAACTTCTTTCTTTCATTCTTTGACGCTTAGCCCCTTTAATCTTCTTTGCTTCTAACTAGCATCTTTAAGTCTTCAATTGATGCTTCCTCTCTCTCATCCCTACAATCACAAATCCATGCATTAGTTTAGTCTATAAACCATAACAACAAGCATAATGAGTGATGAATTGGGGTTAGAATATGCACAATTAAGTGCTCAACACACCCCCCAACCAGCACTTTGCTAGTCCCGAGCAAAACATGCGTGAAACTAATTCCATTCTTCAAAACTCAACTCTCTTTCAGAAACCATTCTTCTATACATCCCAAGACATACAAGTGTAAGGTTCAGAAATATTAGGTGATAAAGGTTGAAATCATAAACTCCCAATGCATAATAGGTGTCCATATGAAATTCCCGCTGATTGGTTAAAAAATAGAAGAACTTGAACAAATTCAACCTAATGTGCATAGTGAAACTTCATCTCATGAGTTTTTAGGATTATCTTCTTCATAAATCAACCAGACTATAGATCTCAAGGTATATAGAGCCACATCAAGCCAATGACAGGAATTTGCCTTACCGTCCTTCCGACGACTTTCACACTACGTCCCATTTCCGGCTTTGGTTACGGGTAGACCATCCCCTGGTTGGTAGTAGGTAGCCCTAATCAAAATTTTCCACCATTTTTCTAGCATTCCCAATTTCATCCTTCCTTTTCCTTTTTCTTTTAAATTAGATAGGATTTTTAGGAATCCATATCTTTCGTTATTTTCCCATGGACAAGGATGGACAAAGTACCCCGGCTTGATGTCTCAACACCTTAAATCAAAATCTGACTAATCCATAAATCACATAATCACTTCAACCCGTGAAAATCATGTAATGTGAACTAGGTGTAAGAGTGTTCAAATTTTCTATCAATTACAAAAATAGGGGAATTCACATATAAAACCATTATGTTATGAGAAATTCAAAACTTGCAACCTCACTCACTTCATATCTCCTCCTCTTATGCTCATATCATCTTGAATGCATAGAAACAAAGTTTTCCAAAAGAGTTTTAAATTTTAGGAAAATTGAAAATTTTCTACATAATTGCTCGACATGTTACAAAATTGCTAGATTCATCCAAGTGATCCTACACCCCCAAACCAAATCTTGCATTATCCTCAAATGTAAAAGATGTGCAATAAGAAAAACATGAGAGCAATTTAAAAATAAAAGGGAGTGAGGAATGAGAGTACCTGAAAAAGTGAAAAGTGGAATTCTTCCTCCTTCTAACAAACCTAAGCAAAAGCAAACAAAAGCAACAAAATCCTAATCCTAACTACTCTATAGCTCCATCAGACTAGGAGATCAATCATCCTGGTAGACAAGAACAGTCAGAGGTATGGACATACCTTCTGAAGGAAATATCTCAAAGAACGGCTTTAATCGTTGCCCATTCGCCTTAAAAATGTTGCCGTTCCTAGGATTTAACAACTCAACAGTCCCATATGGATAGACAGTTTGCACAATGTAAGGACCGGTCCATCGAGATCTCAATTTTCCCGAGAATAAATGTAGGCGAGAATTATACAAAAGGACTTTTTTATTGATCGTGAATGTCTTACGAAGAATGTTCTTATCATGGAATATCTTCGTCTTGTCCTTGTAAATTCTCGCATTCTCATATGCTTCGTTCCGGATTTCTACAAGTTCATTCAATTGTAGTTTGCGCAACAAGGTTGCCTTGTCAGAATTGAAATTCATCTTCTTAATGGCCCAATATGCCCTATGTTCCAACTCCACAGGTAAGTGACAAGCCTTCCCATAGACAAGTCTATAGGGAGACATTCCAATAGGGGTTTTAAAAGCAGTACGGTAGGCCCAAAGCGCATCGGTAAGCCGAAGCAGCCAATCCTTGCGATCGGGGTTCACCATTTTCTCTAAAATGTGTTTAATCTCCCTATTGGATATCTCAGCTTGTCCACTAGTTTGTGGGTGATAGGGATTGCTCACTTTGTGTGTTACACCATATTTCTTCATTAAAATTTCAAAAGGGTGATTACAAAAGTGAGACCCTCCATCACTTATGATGACTGGAAGTGTTCCAAACCGGAAAAGAATATTCTCTTTTAAGAAGCGAATGACCGTTTTATGGCCATTATTCTGGCAAGGGATGGGCTCGACCCATTTGGAAACATAGTCAACGACAAGCAAGATGCATGTGTTTCCAAAAGAAGATGGGAATGGACCCATGAAATCGATGCCCCAACAATAAAAAATTTCGTTTATTAAGATGGGATTGAGTGGCATCATATTTCTACGGGAGATTCCACCCAATTTTTGACAAGGTTCACATGTCTTGCAAAACTCCTGTGTGTCTTTGAACATAGTGGGCCAATAAAACCCACATTGCAAAATTTTTGCTGTGATCTTTTTAGCCGAATAGTGGCCACCACAAGCCTAAGAATGACAGAAGGAGATGATACTTTGTTGTTCATCATCTGGGACACATCTCCTTATGATTTGATCGGGACAATACTTGAATAAGTATGGGTCATCCCATAGGAATTTTCGCACCTCAGTGAAGAATTTATCCTTATCTTGCTTTTTCCAATGTGTAGGAATTGTACCTGTAGCAAGATAGTTAGCAATGTCCGCATACCATGGCAATTGGGAAACAGTAAAAAGTTGTTCATCAGGGAACATGTCATTGATCGCGGTCGTTTCAGGGGAATCAGTGAGGACAAGTCGAGAGAGATGGTCAGCCACGACATTTTCTACTCCTTTCTTATCACGTATTTCTATGTCAAATTCCTGGAGTAGAAGGATCCATCTTAACAACCGTGGTTTAGCATCCTTCTTGGAGAGAAGGTACTTAAGTGCGGCATGGTCAGTGAATATGATGATCTTGGATCCAATCAAGTAGGACCTAAACTTGTCCAAGGCAAAAATACGGCTAAAGTTCTTTTTCAGTAGTAGTGTAGTTTGCTTGGGCTTAGTTTAGGGTTCTACTTGCATAGTAGATGACACATGGCTTTTTATCTTTTCTTTGGCCTAGCACGGCCCCAATAGCATAGTCACTAGCATCGCACATAATTTCAAAAGGAAGGCTCCAATCAGGTGGTTGCATTATGGGAGCACATGTCAACATACCTTTAAGTGTGGTAAAGGCCTTTTGACATTCGTCATTCCACTCGAATGAATTTTCCTTTTGAAGTAGGTTACATAAAGGACGAGAGAGTGAACTGAAGTCCTTTATGAACCTTCTATAAAATCCTGCGTGTCCCAAAAAGGACTGCACATCTCTTATGCTCTTGGGTGGTGGAAGGTTAGAGATAAGATCAATTTTCGCTTTGTCCACCTCGATTCCATTTTGTGAAATGATGTGACCAAGTACAATTCCCTTTTGAACCATAAAGTGACACTTCTCCCAATTCAGCACAAGGTTCTTCTCTTCACATCTTTTCAGCACAGATTTCAAGTGCTCAAGGCACTCATCAAAGCTACAACCAAATACTGAAAAATCATCCATGAAGACTTCGAGAATTGTCCCCACCATGTCAGAAAAGATACTCATCATACAACGCTGAAAGGTAGCAGGGGCATTACATAGTCCAAACGGCATTCGTTGATAGACGAAAGTGCCGAATGGACATGTGAATGTAGTCTTTTCTTGGTCTTCACAGGCAATCTCTATTTGGTTGTACCCTGAATAGCCATCAAGGAAGCAAAAATGAGAATGACCCTCCAGCCGTTCTAAAATTTGATCAACAAACGGTAGGGGGAAGTGGTCTTTCCTCGTGACAGTGTTTAGCTTCCTGTAGTCAATGCACATTCTCCAACCGGTAGTGACTCTACTTGGCACGAGTTTATTAGCATTGGCTACAATGGTTATTCCGGATTTCTTAGGCACCACTTGAGTTGGGCTCACCCATTGACTATCGGATATTGGGTAAGTAATACCCACATCCAATAGTTTCACCGCTTCGGCCTTAACCACATCCTTCATGTTTGGATTGAGTCATCTTTGTGGTTGCCTGGATGTCTTCGCATTCTCCTCAAGGTGTATGCGATGAGTACAAATCAGTGGGTCTATGCCTTTGAGATCCGCAATTGACCATCCAATGGCACTCTTGTGCTCTAATAGAGTGGCCATTAGCCTACTCTCTTGTTCCTCATCCAAGTGGGAAGAAATCACCACCGGATATGTCTCATCTCGACCTAAATAGACATATTTCAGCTCACTTGGTAATGATTTTAGGTCGAGTGTTGATGCCTTGATATTAGATGGGAGGGCTTTGTTCTCATTTACGGGCAAAGGCTCAAATAGGGCCCTCCATCTTTTGTTATCAAGCACCAGCATCGTATCTAAGATGGCATCCATATCTCATATTGTGTCATCATTTATCTCATGAGAATGGGCCACACATGCCTCCAAAGGATTGGAATATAATGACAAGGGGAATGTATCTTCCACGAATGATTCAATCATGTTTAGTTCGTGGATATCATCATCAACCTCCCATGGTTATTTGCATAAATCAAATATGTTAAGCTCAAGGGTCATATTTTCAAAGGACATTTGTACAAGTTCGTTTCTACAATTGATAATTGCATTTGAAGTAGCTAGAAACGGTTGGCCAAGTATGACGGGAATTTGAGCACCGGTACCTATCACGGGATGTGTATCCAAGACAATAAAGTCTACTGGGTAGTAGAATTTATCAACTTGGACTAGAACATCCTCAATCATTCCTCTCGGTATACGAATGGATCTATCAGCAAGTTGGAGTGTGGTTTTGGTGGGTTTTAATTCACCTAACCCAAGTTGTTCGTAAACTGAGTAAGGAATGAGGTTCACACTTGCCCCCAAATCGAGTAAGGCTTGTTTAATCCAGTAGTCTCCTATGATGCATGAGATGGTTGGACTACCCGGATCCTTGTATTTTTGGGGCACCTCTTGTTTGATGATACGCTCAAATTCTCAGTCAAAAGTACTTTGTTGTGAACATTGTGTTTCTTTTTGACCGTACACAATTCCTTTAGAAATTTGGCATAAGATGGTATTTGTTTTATGTATCCAACAACGGGATGTTGATCTTCACCTGCTTGAAAACTTCTAATATTTCCAGATTTTTGTCTAAAGGTTTAGGTGAAATTAACCTTTGTGGAAACGGGGCTACCAGCTTATATTGCCTTTCCGGTTCTTTCTCTTGTGGAGTGTTGTTTGAGCTATCATCCTCTTTGGAATTTTTCAGATCCTTAGGCTTTGGGGCCTTCACCGGATTAGGTTTGTCAATTACTTTTCCACTTCTCAAAGTGGTAATAGCTTGAACATGCTCTGTATGATGGGCAAATGAGCTTGCATCTTGTATCTCAAATTGGGTTCTTGGGTTAGGAAGAGGTTGGGCAGGAAGTGTGCCCTTCTCTCTAACACTGAGATGAGATTCAACTCTAGCCATTGATGTTTTCAATTCATTGATGGCTTGAGTTGAATTTTGATTGAATTTCAATTGCTCTTGCATGAACCCATCTATTTTCAGAGAATTTGTCTTCTTATACTCAGCTTGAACCGATACAAATGCACCCAACATCTCCTCTAGCGTCACTTTTGGAGTAATGACTAGAGATAGACCTAGTATAGGTTGAGCTTGAGGGATATTGGTTACATTCGCAGTGGGTCCATTCCTCCAACTGAAGTTGGGATGGTTCTTCCAACTAGCATTAAACGTGTTTGAGTTTGGAGCACCAAATTGCCGTTGATAACTGTTTATAGCGTTTAATTGTTCTTGTAAGATGTCCTGAACTGCTGAAATTGTGGGACAATCTTGTGTTGCATGTTGATTTCCAGTCCAAATTCCACAAACAATTTCAACGTCATTAGAGTTGATCGTCTCTCCTTTCCTTAATTCCATGGCTTCGACCTTTCTTGCGAGGCTAGCCACCCGTGCACCTATGCTATCCTCTTCTAATAAGACATACATTCCCCCTCTTTCCTTTTGTTGGCCAGTCTTGGAATTTGTTGGTTTCGATGTATCCCAAGACTGTGCATTCTCAGCCAATTCTTCCAAATAATCCCATGCTTCATCAGCTTCCTTATTCATGAACTCCCCATTACACATCATCTCTACAAATTGGCGCATGGGTGAAGTCAGTCCTTCATAGAAAAAGCTTATAATCCGCCAAATTTCATAGCCATGATGTGGGCATACGTTTAATAAGTCCTTAAACCTCTCCCAATATTGGAAGAAGGTTTCATCTTCCTTTCGGGCAAAGTTCATGATAAGGCGCTTCAACATGTTTGTTTTGTGAGTAGCGAAGAATTTTTTTATGAATTCCCTATGCATATCAGTCCATGCACCAATTGATCTTGGCCTTAATGCATGAAGCCAACCTTTAGCTTTATCTTTAAGAGTAAAAGGGAAGAATTTGAGTCTCACTACATCGTCAGTCACATTAGCAAAGTGCATGGTGGTTATTACCTCATCAAACTCCTTAAGGTGTTGATAGGCACTTTCACTGTCTAATCCATGGAATTTAGGGAGAAGTTGGATCACTCCCTGTTTCAAATCCACATTCCCTATATTTTGTGGAAAAACTATGCATGAGGGAGTGCTCGCTCTTGCTGGTTGCAAGAAATCACGTAAAGTTCTTGGTCGGGGAACATTCTCAACCACATTCTCCCCCGTTTTAGTTTGGTTTTGGCCCAGATTAGGATTGACCATCGGATTAGGTTGATTTGCAGCCATGTTTTCAGACAAAATTGTAGAGTTTAGATGTCTCCTAGCACGTGGCTCTCTGTCAATTCCTTCAACGATTCCCCCTGCACTAATGAGTCAGTTATTAGAATCCCGAGCCCAATGTGGCATGTAAATCCAAAAAAATATGAAATGAAAAGAGAAACGAATTCTTCCTTCCATTCTTACTCTTCTCTAGGACCGAAGCACAAGGTGTCTTACAATGGCTAGGCCAGAAGCAAGGATAGAGACCGATTTCTCCTGGTCAATAAGGGTTCAAAGAACCCCCCACCCACTCTTTGAATCCTTTAAGAAAAGTGCAGAAAAAGAAGAAAGAGGAGTAGAGGTGAGAAGAGAAATCTCTGAGCACAAGGTGATCCAAGATGGCAGAGCCGACCAATAGGAATCCAGGTGGCACAAGGCCTACCTTTCAGAGATCCAAAAGGAGTCTCCACCTACTCTACAAGAGATGAATATGATAGGAATGAATAGGATAAGGAGAAGAGTAAGGTTTAGAAAGATAGAACCTGATTCGAGCACTTGAGATCCTTATGTTTTCTTCAACTTCCTAGAAATCCCAAAACAAATCAAAATAAACTAAGTTAGAACTATTCCTAAAAATCCTAAATAGATTGTATTTTCAGAAATT
The DNA here is from genome assembly GCA_003013855.2 of Liriodendron chinense. NCBI lineage: Eukaryota > Viridiplantae > Streptophyta > Magnoliopsida > Magnoliales > Magnoliaceae > Liriodendron > Liriodendron chinense. Next base: position 135,847 of record PVNU02003124.1, read on the forward strand.
TGTGAAAAACTGTCAAAGTCCCCGGCAATGGCGCCAAAAACTTGTTCGCTTCCCCAAGTTTAGGGTTGCGATGTAGTAATAAACTGGGTAAGACCGAGGTCGATCCACAGGGACTTGTGTAGGAATTCACAAACACATCCAATAGTGTCTATTGAGAGCTAACAACCAGATTTTGTATGAGATTGAGGTAAGTAACAACTTTGAACTAAATTGAAGGTAAACAATTATAAAAACGCACTAGGGGTTCAAGGATCCACTTGTAGCAATCCTTGATGTTCAATCTGCTGTGGTTTCTCACTTTCTCAACTAGAATCGATATTAAGATCTATCTAGCCAGATGATAGAGCTGTTAAACCAAACAATCTGCCATATGTAAGACCAATGCATATAACTCACTCAATGCAAGCTAGGATGAGCATGCTTAATTGCATAGGTCAGTCCCAATTCCAATAGGCTCATATCACAATCATAACCATCCTCAAGTCCAATCACAAGACAAGGCTAGATTATGATTTGAACTTAATTCAAATCACATGCACAGTCCCACGTAGCACAAAATTTCAGAAAAGTAGAACTTTGGTAGGAAGTTCCCACATGAAGATCATAGTACTAGAGCGTACTCCAATTCCTCGGATCATACAGGCCTAGACTAACACAAAGCAATTAAGAACTTAAGTAATTCTCCCAAACATCCATAAGTCATCATAAGACTAAGAAAAACTACTTAGAACTTGTATAAACTTCAAACCATTGTTCATAAACATGAAATTCAATCTTAAAACCAACTTAGAACGAATTGAAACATCTTAGATCTACTACAAGCTTCACCTCTTAGCCCTAGCTAAGAGGTTTAGCCGTTCATGATCCAAGGAAACATGAAACAACTAAGAAAAACATAAAACAGTAAAACAAACTGGAAGGAGTTGTGGAACTCCGAAATCCACTTCCGCCGCCTCCAACCTTGCTTAAACTCTTCTAAGATACCCTAGGAACGATCCCTAGGTGTCCTTTTATAGTGGGGAGGCTTCGCAACCTCGGAAACTTTCAGATTTTGCGTAAGTGTACGCAGTGCGCAGACAATTTCGGGACTTGTAGAACACGTTTCATTACGCAGGCGACCGGTCGCAGTGGCTGGACGACCGGTCGCTAATACTGGACGACCGGTCTTAAAACGGCGAAAAAGTGTCCACTGAGTTTCGGAGATTTTCAACCTAGAAAAATAATTTAAGGACCGGTCGCACGACCGGTCGCAGAAGTGGACGACCGGTCGCACGACCGGTCGTGAACAGTCCAGAGAGTTGTGGCCTCTGGGTCTCCTCTGTTGCATGTGCGGACCAGTCGGACGACCGGTCCTTGACCTTGGACGACCGGTCGGATGACCGGTCGTGGGCACCTTCTTCTGCTTTCTTTCTTCTTATCTCTGGCTTCTTTCTTTCATTCTTTGACGCTTATCCCCTTTGATCTTCTTTGCTTCTAACTATCATCTTTAAGTCTTCAATTGATGCTTCCTCTCTCTCATCCCTACAATCACAAATCCATGCATTAGTTTAGTCTATAAACCATAACAACAAGCATAATGAGTGATGAATTGGGGTTAGAATATGCACAATTAAGAGCTCAACAGACATCCATAGCGCCCAAGTACTAGAACAAGTTTCCGATGTCCATTACTGCCAACCACGATGTGACTATAGTGGTCACCACCCCGATGCTGTTAGGGTGTGAAATCGATCGTGACATACATAATGCGAAATGCATGAGTCACATAATCCAAGTCATGCACCAAACTTAGACATACTGCGCAATCATATGGGGCGACCCTGTCTTGCACGGGTCCCCTAAGTATAACAGGCCAACTTGCATTTGCTATGATTAATCGTGGTCCATAACAGGCATACAAATGATGCGTATGGGCATATGAATGAGCATGGTACTCATAATACTGAGCATATTATTAGTGTGAAGTATCAAACTAAGTATACTAGCATGTTACCAAACATATCATGTAATGTTGGCCTTAAATGGCCCAATATATATACAAAGAGTGGGACCCGGACTGTGGGCCCCATTGAAAATGTAAAGGTCTTCGTGGCATATCTCACTTGAGACCACATTGGCCCCATACTTGGGCCTGCACATACAAAATAGGCTGACAAAATAGGTGTACGGTGTCACGCCCCAAACCCGAGGACCGGGCTCACTAAATTCACGATCGCCGACCTTGGTGCCAACAGCCTCCGTAGTACCCCATTCTCGGCTCCTAGCTCTCATGTGCCAGGTTCCGATCCTGGGATCCTACCAGGAGGATTTTCAGGGTAAATTTTTTTTGTACAGGAGCATAAACAAAACCATAAAACATCATCAAATATCCACTAAGAAGTTTGTTGAGTACAGTGCTAGAAAGGGAAATACAACAGGTAGCAGAAGTTCAAAATATCAAGTACATGAACCGCGCTCAACACTGCTGATATGCCCTAGTACCTGCAGTGTAAACAAACACGCATGAGCTTCCTACGAAGCTCAGTAGAGTGCGTGTGCGCGTGTGTGATGCATATGACAAGTATACAAATATCAGAGTAAGCGAAAGTAGTAGGGGGCTAAGTTACCAAGTTCATGAATGTTATCAGCCATCCCAAGGCTATGCGATGCAAGGGCCTACATGGCCGAGTGTTACATGCTAGAGATGCAATGCAAACACGTAAATCCTCAACTGATCCACATATCAAAATAGTTCTCATCTGGGACATCACCGGGGTCTAGTATACTCTAATACTGGCCGCCGCACACTACGCGCATAACCAAGCGAGTAGAAAAGAACTCACTATCCGCCTCGTCAGTGGTATGCCAATGCCCACCCGGCTCGCCGATAGCGGACCCATTCCATGAGCTGGTCAGACTCGACCTAGCTTACAGCCCACTGCACCCGGGCTAATAAGGTCACACCCCTTTCCAACAGACCTCGACACAGTGGGAGACGCGGCCTACTGGTATTTGGCACACGGGCGCACATGTTATCCACTCGGTCTCGACGCTGGAGCATCCTACTGGTACCACAGGGTTTAGGGACTTTCACCCAAGGACATCCATAGCGCCCACGTACTAGAACAAGTTTCCGGTGTCCAATACTGCCAACCATGATGTGACTATGGTGGCCACCACCCCGATGCTGCTAGGGTGTGAAAGCGATCGTGACATACATAATACGAAATGCATGAGTCATACAATCCAAATCATGCACCAAACTTACGCATCCGGCGCAATCATGTGGGGCGACCCTGTCTCACACGGGTCCCCTAAGTATAACAAGTCAACTAGCATATGCTATGGTTAATCATGATCCATAACAGGCACACGAATGATGCGTATGGGCATATGAATGAGCATGATATTCATTATACAAGCATGTTATCAGTGTGACATATCAAGCTAATCATACTAGCATGTTACCAAACATATTATGTAACATTAGCCTTAAAAGGCCCAATATATACGGAGAGTGGGACCCGGACGGTGGGTCCCATTGGAAATGTAAAGGTCTTCGTGGCATAGCCCACTTGAGACCACATCGGCCCCATACTTGGGCCTGCACATACAAGATAGGCCGTCAAAATATGTGTACGGCATGGATAAAACATATATATCAAAGAAGGAACCATGGTGGGCATCAATGACCACTATTCCCTACGGGTGTGGTCCATCTAACATCTGAATTTGCCTCATTGTTGGGGCCGTATCTAAAATAATATGGAAAAATAGATAGGCAGCATGAATAAAACAGATACATCATGGTGGAGCTAATAGATACATCACGTTGGGACCCATAGGGTGGGCCACCTGCTGGGCAGCGTGGTACCCATCTAGTTCCAATAAGTTTTGAATCAAGCAGATATTTGTGTTTTCTCCTTCATCCATATCCATGTGATCTTATGAACAGATTGGATGGCAAATAAACATCACTATAGAACCTGGAAAGCTTTCAACGTTGGAAATCATTATCCCCACTGTGGCATGGTCCACTTGACATTAGGATATGCTTAAATTTTGGGCCCAGCCACTTATGAATAGGTTGGGTGACAAATAAACATCATTGTAGGACTGGGAAGGTTTCAATGGTGGAGATCATTATTTCCACTGTTGTTCCATGGCATGGCCCACTTGCCATTTGGATATGCTTAAATTTTGGGCTCAGCCACTAAGATGAGCTGGAAAAACATATGGAGGGAATAGATAAGGCACATACATTCTAGGTCGGCCCAACGAGTGGGGCCCATGGTGACGCCCACAAGGCTGCTGGGCAGCAGCGTCCCCTGGACGCTGTCTGTCCAGCGACCGTTCCTTTTTTTATTATTATTATTTTTTTTTAACAAGCGGGACCCACAGAAGTTTCCGATCAAGCTGATATTTTTGTTTTCCCTTCTCCCCTGCATGTGTGAACTTATGAACAGGTTGGATATCAAATAAACATCATGGTGGGCCATAAGAAGGTTTCAACGGTAGGGCCGCTGTCCCTATTGTTTTCTGTGGTGGGGCCCTCTTGAGACTTGGATCTGACTCATTCTTGGGATCATGTCCTAAAATGATCTCCCCGAATGGATGGACGGTGTGGATACAGCACGTGCATCATGGTGGGACCCATGAGTGGGCCACCAGCTAGCACGAGCCAATGTCCTGGACGCTGGTACTCCCCGCGTCAGGGCACCTCTGCCTCTTCTTTCCTTTTTCTTCTTCTTTTTTTTATATCCATGCTTTTCATCGAGTGGGGCCCACATAAGGGTGATCCACTCCGTCTATCAGCTGGGCCATCTCATTTTGGGCCCAATGAGCCCAATATTGGGCATATGAATTGGTCTAGAAACTTCAAAGTAGGCCGAAGAATTTCTGACAGTAGAAATCATTATTTCCACTGTTTTATGCGGTGCGGTCCACTTAAGATTTGGATCGGCTTCATATTTTGGCCCTGGCCCTAAAATGATCTGGGAAAACAGATGGACGACGCAGATGGAACACAATCATCAAGTTGGGTCCCACGAGTGGGGACCCCATTACGGCGTCCACGTGACGCTGGACGATCCATCGTCAGAATGTCCAGCGTCTGGACGTTCATTGCATTTTTTTTTGTTTTTTTTTTGTTTTTGTGGTTATTTCAAGTGGGGCCCACTTAGGGACGATCCGCTCCATTCATCATGTTCCCCAGATCGTTGGGGTCTGAACAAGCCCAATATTTAGCAGGTGATGTGGTCCACAAATATCATGGTGGGCCTAAGAAGCCTCAATAGTAGGCTTCATTAGCCTCACTGTTTTCAATGGTGTGGTCCACCTGAGATCTGGATCTACTTCATTTTTGGCTCCCTGCCCTAAAATGGGATGGAGAAACAGCTGGACGGCGTGGATTGGATGCATACATCAAGGTGGGTCCCACGTGTGGGGCCTGCTCATCGCCCAAAAGGGCTTGCCCTGCTGGGCAGCAGTGTCCTCTGGACGCTGTCTGTCCAGTGGGTAACTTCCTCCTTCTTTCTATATATATATATATATATATATATATATATATATTATTACTATTATTATTATTATTAAGTTGTGGGGCCCATTCATGGATGATCTAATCCATCCATCAGGTTGTTCAGCACCAGATGGGCCTAAAAGAAAAGGAAAATAAAAGGAAATAAGAAAATGGGGGATTTATGTCCCCCTTGCACTCACCTTGATGGTTGGACGGTTGGATTGGATCGTGTTGACGATCGGACGATCAGGACGGTCTGGATGATGGTTGGGGCCCTCCAAGCTTGGATCCCCACCCTCAATCTCTCTAATCTCTCTCTTCTCTCAAATCTTTCTCTTTCTCTCTCCTTTTCTCTTCTTGCAAATATGGGAAGTGAGAAGGCCTCCTCTCCCCTTACGTATGCACTTGTATGGGGGGGGGGGGGGGGGGGGGGGGGGGGGGGGGGGAAGGAATCAGGGGGGGGTGATGATGGCTAGCATGGGAGAGGGGTATGGGGGTATGGGTAGAGTTGACTTTGGAAGGTGAGAGAGGGATGGGGGGTATGGGGTGTGTAGAGTAGGGGTATGGGATGGGTATAGGTGAGAATGATGGTGATGGATTTGACATGATCTTGGGATTTGTGCAAGTGGGGCCCACGCCACACGCGCGTTGCGCAGCCCACTTCGGATTACGCAAATGACACAACTTACACACCGGGTATCGCAATGGGGCATGCCGCGTGGGGTTGGAATCGCAGCGCCTACACGGTCGCCGGGGCATAGGTCTTGGGTCGATGCGGTACTAAAACAGGGTCACGATCAAGGCTCTTTAATCTGGTCCATTCAGGACGTACCGGCACCGGAAATTAATCATACAGTGGGCAAATAAGGGTACGGGTCTTACAACTCTCCCCTCCTAACAAAAAATTTCGTCCTCAAAATTTGCAATACAAACCCAAACTAGCCGAAGATCATAATAAAAGAATCGCATCACTATATATGCATACCGAATCGAAAAGCAATCGTACAGATACAATCAATCATAAAAAAGATGAGGATAAGACTCGCGAATCTCTGCCTCTCGCTCCCACGACGCCTTATCTGCGCTATGATGACTCCACTGGACCTTCACCAAGGGAATGACCTTGGTCCGGAGGACCTGCTCCTTCCGGTCAAGGATACGAACCGGCTGCTCAATGTAAGAAGCATCCTCACGAACCTCCAACGGCTGCCAATCTATCACAGGAACCACGTCTGACTCACACTTCCGTAACATAGAAACATGAAAAACATTGTGGACGCTAGACAACTGAAGTGGCAAGGCAAGCTGATAGGCCACGGCGCCAACGCGCCCAATGATCTCGAAGGGTCCAATGAATCATGGGGCAAGCTTCCCCTTGGCTCCAAAACGAACCACGCCCTTCATGGGCGAAACCCTGAGATACACACGATCTCCAATGGAAAACTCTAGAGGACGACGTCGACAATCTGCAAAGCTCTTCTGTCGACTCTGAGCTGTGCGCATCCTCTGCCTAATGATATCGATAGCCTTTGATGTCCTCTGCACAAGCTTGGGACCTAGGAGATGATGCTCTCTAACCTCGGCCCAACAACTAGGAGACCTACAAGGTCTACCATACAACGCCTCAAAAGGAGCCATACCGATAGTCGCCTGGTAGCTGTTAGTATATGCATACTCAGCCAAACGCAGGTGTTTATCCCAACTACCTGAGAAATCCAACACTCAAGCTCGAAGCATGTCCTCAAGGATCTGGTTGACCCTCTCGGTCTGTCCATCAGTCTGAGGATGATATGCGGTGCTGAACTTCAAGGCAGGCCCCATTACCTTTTGAAAACTCCTCCAGAACCGCGACGTAAATCTCGGATCTCAGTCAGAAATGATCGAAACTAGGACACCATGCAGTCTCACAATCTCCTCGATAAACAATTCTGCAAGTCAGTCCAATGGCCAGGTCGCACGTATCGCAAGAAAATGTGCCGACTTCGTCAAACAATCAACGACAACCCAGATGGCGTCGTGACCGCGATCAGTCCTCGGCAAGCCCATAATGAAGTCTGTGGTCACGTGCTCCCATTTCCACAACGGGACACTCAACGGCTGCAGGGGACCTGGAGGTTTGTGATCGGCCTTGACACGCTGGCAAGTGTCACACTCAGCCACAAAACTAGCAATTCGACGCTTTATACCGGCCCAAAATACTGCCTCCTCATATCACGATACATCTTGGTAGAGCCTGGGTGAATCATGAACCTCGATCGGTGTGCCTCATCCATAGGATCTCTGCGCAACTGAAGACTATCTGGAACACACAACCGACCCCTGAAACGAAGTCCACCATCTGACCCAATCTGCCAATCAGTCTGCCCTTTGACGCGGCCTCTTCCCAATAATCCTTCAACGTCTGATCTGTCTGCTGAGCCTCGATCACCCTAGAAACAAGAGAGGGTTGAATCGACATGCTCGATAACTGCGCGATAGAAGACTGCAGGCTCAGTTCAAAATCATACACAGCAACCTCCTCGAGCATCCTCCATTCCCGGACCATCATATGCGCCACCAAGCCTCGTGGCTGACGGCTAAGGGCATCTGCCACCACATTGGCCTTACCAGGGTGGTACTGAAGATCAAAATCATAATCCTTCAGGAGCTCCATCCAACGTCTCTGCCTCATGTTCAACTCGGACTTCGAGAAGAGGTACTTCAGGCTCTTGTGGTCAGAAAAGAGCTCGAACCTGATCCCATAAAGATAGTGCCTCCACACCTTCAGTGCGAAGACTACCGCTGCTAGCTCCAGATCATGCGTGGGGTAGTTTTGCTCATGGACCTTGAGCTGGCGAGACGCATTCGCTACTACTCTGCCATGTTGTATCAGGACAGCACTTAAGCCAATACGTGAGGCATCTGTAAAAACCACGAATCCTTCACTCCCGGAGGGAAGAGTGAGGACTGGTGTAGAAGTAAGACGGTCCTTCAGTTCTGCAAATGCTCGCTCATAGGCATCACTCCAAACGAACTCAGCGCCCTTCCGGGTCAACCTGGTCAGCGGGGCTGCAATACGAGAGAAGCCCTCTATGAAACGTCGATAATAACCTGCTAACCCTAGGAAACTCCGAATTTCGGACGCGTCGTGGGCTGACTCCACTGACGCACGGCATCAATCTTCACCGGATCTACTGCTACTCCCTGCCTCGTCACAACATGACTGAGGAACTTCACTTCCTCCTGCCGAAACTCACACTTCTCCAACTTCACATAAAGCTGGTGTGTGCGGAGGGTCTGCAAGGTAATCTTCAGATGCTGTGCATGCTCCTCCCGAGTCCTCGAATAGATCAGAATGTCATCGATAAACACCACAATGAACTGATCAAGGTAGGGACGAAAGACCTCGTTCATCAATTGCATGAACACAACGGGCGCATTGGTCAGTCCGAAAGACATGACCTGGAACTCAAAATGGCCATAACGCGTCCTGAATGCCATCTTCAGGATATCCTCCTCCCGGACACAGACCTGATGATAACAGGACCGTAGGTCAATCTTCGAAAAGAACTGGGCCTCTCGCAACTGGTCAAATAAATCATCGATCCTCGGAAGCGGGTACCTATTCTTAATCGTGACCTTGTTGAGCTCGTGGTAATCCACGCAGAGCCTCAACGAGCCATACTTCTTCTTCACGAAGAGTACCGGCGCTCCCCACGGTGAACTGCTCGGACGAATGAAGCCTAGTTCACGCAACTCGTCTAACTGCTTCCGCAGCTCCCGCAACTCTAAAGGTGCCATACGGTATTGGGCCTTTGAGATAGGCGCAGTACCGGGCACGAGGTCAATCTGAAACTCGGTATGCCGACGAGGTGGCAACCCCAGAATCTCCTGAAACACATCTGGAAAATCGCAAACTACCGGCAGCTGGTCGATGCACACGGCAACCGGTTCCTCTATGGCACACGACATCAAAGATGACAACTGCTCGCCTCTAGGCTCGGCAACGAACTGAAACTACGGTATGCCGGGTACTAAGGAAAGTGACTGTTCTTGCGAAGCAGTCTAATACAGTGTGATACTCAGCTAGCCAATCCATGCCTAGGATAACATCGAACTCGGTCATCGGTAAAACAAACAAATCGGCGGGCAGAAAGGTCTCTCTTACCAAGACGGGGCAAGACGAACAGATCAAACTCAATACTGCGGTCTTCCCTAAGGGTGTCGACACTGACAAACCCTCGCGCACGGATTCTAACGGCAAACCAGTCGATCGGCAAAAATCATCGGATACAAAAGAATGCGATGCACCAGAATCAAACAAAACATGAGCTATGCATGCAGAGATAATGAGTGTACCATCAACGACTCCTCCAGGTGCCTGAGGATCCTGCTAGGCTGCGTAGAACCTGCCCTGAGTCTGCTGGGGATGTGTCTGTCCCCTCTGCGGTCTATGCTGCTGCTGTGGTGCTGCTGTCGCTGCTGTTGTGGCTGCTACTGTGGCTGCTGCTGTGGGTGGGGACACTCATGCCTACGATGCCCTGTCCCCCCACATCCGTAACAAACACCTGCAAACTGTCTCTGGGACGGTGCTGGAGGTGCTGCTGGTGCTACTGGCGGTCGAACAGATGGACGAACCAGGTGCCTCTGCTGTGCCCGAGTCTGCTGCTGCCTTAAGCTGTTAGAAGGAGCCTTCCTCTTCCCCTTCCAGTCTCCGCTCTGGTCACGGATCCGCTGCGCATCGGCCCACTCTGCCTCATATATCTGGGCACGCTCTACCACCTCCTCGAACGTAGGAAGCTTGTGTCCCGTGACACGGCCACGAAGGCCAAGGCGCAGTCCGGTCTCGAATCGACGGGCCTTCCGCACCTCGTCATCCACGAGATACGTCGCAAATCTAGATAGCTCAATGAATCGAGCCTCATACTGCGACACTGACATATCTCCCTAGACCAGTGTCTCGAACTCTAGAGCACGCTTGCTGGCGAACATGCTCAGGGAAGAACTTCCGGTCAAACCAGGTCTACAAAGTCCTCCCATGTCCACTCGAAATCAGGCCCGGCGGCTCGGGTAACGAACGCCCACCAGTGATCGGCCTCTCCCTGAAGGAGGAAAACGGCAAGAGGAACTCGCTCCTCGGTCGAGCATCGCATCGTGGTAAAGATCTTCGTTACCTCCGATTTCCATCTCTCTGCTGCCACCGAGTCCAGCCCGCCCAAAAACCGTGGGGGATCCATCTGCCTGAAATCCATCAGCAAGGAACGAGCACGATCCTGCTCCGATGGGGCAACTACGTCAGATGACCTCCTCTCCTGGCGCTCTACCATGGAGGTCATAACCCACATCATCTCCTGGAACTGACCAGTAGTCATAGCTGGAGCTGGGGCTGGGGCGGTCTGGGATGTACCCGCACCGGTCGACGGCCTACCGGTGGCTCTCTTGGGCGCCATATCCTACAGAAAAGGACAGGTACCTCTTAGCATTGATACTCTCGAATGCACACACGTTAGGGAATCATATTCAGAAGTTTCTAAGCTCAAAATAGGGAATCCTATTATAACTATGTTGTAACAGGATCCTAGTGTGGGTCGCTAAGTGCATGAGATCGGGATCCTAATCATCCTAAGTTTGTAACAATCATTAAGTTAAGGGTAGTTAATCTAAGGCCATTAGTAGATATGTGATGTCATCCGCAGGTATTCCCAAGTTATGCTCTGATACCAACTTCTGTCACGCCCCAAACCCGGGGACCGAGCTCACTAAATTCCAAATCGCCGACCTTGGTGCCAACAACCACCGTAGTACCCCATTCTCGGCTCCTAGCTCTCATATGCCAGGTTCCGATCCTGGAATCCTACCAGGAGGATTTTCAGGGTAAATTTTTTTTGTACAGGAGCATAAACAAAACCATAAAACATCATCAAATATCCACTAAGAAGTTTGTTGAGTACAGTGCTAGAAAGGGAAATACAACAGGTAGCAGAAGCCCAAAATATCAGGTACATGAACCGCGTTCAAAGCTGTTGATAAGCCCTAGTACCTGCAGTGTAAACAAACACGCATGAGCTTCCTACGAAGCTCAGTAGAGTGCGTGTGTGCGCGTGTGATGCATATGACAAGTATACAAATATCAGAGTAAGCGAAAGTAGTAGGGGGCTAAGTTACCAAGTTCATGAATGCTATCAACCATCCCAAGGCTATGCGATGCAAGGGCCTACATGGCCGAGTGTTACATGCTAGAGATGCAATGCAAACATGTCAATCCTCAACTGATCCACATATCAAAATAGTTCTCATCTGGGACATCACCGGGGTCTAGTATACTCTAATACTAGCCGCCGCACATCGCGCGCATAACCAAGCGAGTAGAAAAGAACTCACTATCCGCCTCAACAGTGGTATGACAATGCCCACCCGGCTCGCCGATAGCGGACCCATTCCATGAGCTGGTCAGACTCGACCTAGCTTACAGCCCACTGCACCCGGGCGGATAAGGTCACACCCCTTTCCAACCGACCTCGACACAGTGGGAGACGCGGCCTACTGGTATTTGGCACACGGGCGCTCATGTTATCCACTCGGTCTCGACGTTGGAGCATCCTACTGGTACCACAGGGTTTAGGGACTTTCACCCAAGGACATCCATAGCGCCCACGTACTAGAACAAGTTTTCGGTGTCCAATACTGCCAACCATGATGTGACTATGGTGGCCACCACCCCGATGCTGCTAGGGTGTGAAAGCGATCGTGACATACATAATGTGAAATGCTATGAGTCATACAATCCAAATCATGCACCAAACTTACGCATACTGCGCAATCATGTGGGGCGACCCTGTCTCACACGGGTCCCCTAAGTATAACAAGCCAACTAGCATATGCTATGGTTAATCATGATCCATAACAGGCACACGAATGATGCGTATGGGCATATGAATGAGCATGATATTCATTATACAAGCATGTTATCAGTGTGACATATCAAGCTAATCATACTAGCATGTTACCAAACATATCATGTAACATTGGCCTTAAAAGGCCCAATATATACGGAGAGTGGGACCCGGACGGTGGGTCCCATTGGAAATGTAAAGGTCTTCGCGGCATAGCCCACTTGAGACCACATCGGCCCCATACTTGGGCCTGCACATACAAGATAGGCCGTCAAAATATGTGTACGGCATGGATAAAACATATATATCAAAGAAGGAACCATGGTGGGCATCAATGACCACTATTCCCTATGGGTGTGGTCCATCTAACATCTGAATTTGCCTCATTGTTGGGGCCGTATCTAAAATAATATGGAAAAATAGATAGGTAGCATGAATAAAACAGATACATCATGGTGGAGCTAATAGATACATCACGTTGGGACCCATAGGGTGGGTCACCTGCTGGGCAGCATGGTACCCATCTAGTTCCAATAAATTTTGAATCAAGCAGATATTTGTGTTTTCTCCTTCATCCATATCATATGATCTTATGAACAGATTGGATGGCAAATAAACATCACTGTAGAACCTGGAAAGCTTTCAACGTTGGAAATCATTATCCCCACTGTGGCATGGTCCACTTGACATTAGGATATGCTTAAATTTTGGGCCCAGCCACTTATGAATAGGTTGGGTGACAAATAAACATCATTGTAGGACTAGGAAGGTTTCAATGGTGGAGATCATTATTTCCACTGTTGTTCCGTGGCATGGCCCACTTACCATTTGGATATGCTTAAATTTTGGGCTCAGCCACTAAGATGAGCTAGAAAAACATATGGAGGGAATAGATAAGGCACATACATTCAAGGTGGGCCCAACGAGTGGGGCCCATGGTGACGCCCACAAGGCTGCTAGGCAGCAGCGTCCCCTGGACGCTGTCTGTTCAGCGACTTTTCCTTTTTATTTATTATTATTTTTTTTAACAAGCGGGGCCCACAGAAGGTTCCGATCAAGATGATAGTTTTGTTTTCCCTTCTCCCCTGCATGTGTGAACTTATGAACAGGTTGGATCTCAAATAAACATCATAGTGGGCCATAAGAAGGTTTCAACGGTAGGGCCGCTGTCCCTACTATTTTCTGTGGTGGGGCCTTCTTGAGACTTGGATCTGACTCATTCTTGGGATCATGCCCTAAAATGATCTCCCCAAATGGATGGACGGTGTGGATACAGCACGTGCATCATGGTGGGACCCACGAGTGGGCCACCAGCTAGCACGAGCCAGCGTCCTGGACGCTGGTACTCCCCTCGTCAGGGCACCTCTGCCTCTTCTTTCCTTTTTCTTCTTCTTTTTTTTTATATCCATGCTTTTCATCAAGTGGGGCCCACATAAGGGTGATCCACTCCGTCTATCAGCTGGGCCATCTCATTTTGGGCCCAATGAGCCCAATATTGGGCATATGATTTGGTCTAGAAACTTCAAAGTGGGCCGAAGAATTTCTGACAGTAGAAATCATTATTTCCACTGTTTTATGCGGTGCGGTCCACTTAAGATTTGGATCGGCTTCATATTTTGGCCCTAGCCCTAAAATGATCTAGGAAAACAGATGGACGGCGCAGATGGAACATAATCATCAAGGTGGGTCCCACGAGTGGGGACCCCACTACGGCATCCACGTGACGCTGGACGTTCCAGCGTCAGAACGTCCAGCGTCTGGACGTTCATTGCATATTTATTTTTGTTTTATTTTTTTGTTTTTGTGGTTATTTCAAGTGGGGCCCACTGAGGGACGATCCGCTGCATTCATCATGTTCCCCAGATCGTTGGGGTCCTAATAAGCCCAATATTTAGCCGGTGATGTGGTCCACAAACATCATGGTGGGCCTAAGAAGCCTCAACAGTAGGCTTCATTAGCCTCACTGTTTTCAATGGTGTGGTCCACCTGAGATCTGGATCTACTTCATTTTTAGCTCCCTGCCCTAAAATGGGATGGAGAAACAGCTGGACGGCGTGGATTGGATGCATACATCAAGGTGGGTCCCACGTGTGGGGCCTGCTCATCGCCCAAAAGGGCTTGCCCTGCTGGGAAGCAGCGTCCTCTGGACGCTGTCTGTCTAGCGGGTAACTTCCTCCTTCTTTATATATATATATATATATATATATATATATATATATATATTACTATTATTATTATTATTAAGTTGTGGGGCCCATTCATGGATGATCTAATCCATCCATCAGGTTGTTGTTCGCTTCCCCAAGTGTAGGGTTGCGATGTAATAATAAACTCGGTAAGACCGAGGTCGATCCACAGGGACTTATGTAGGATTTCACAAACACATCCAAAAGTGTCTATTGAAAGCTAATAATCAGATTTTGAATAAGATTAATGTGAGTAGCCGTTTTAAACTAAATTGAATGTAAACAATTATAAAAAGGCACTAGGGGTTCAAGGATCCACTTGTAGCAATCCTTGATGTTCAATCCGCTGTGGTTTCTTATTCTCTCAACTAGAATCGATATTAAGATATATCTAGCCGGATGATAGAGCTTGTTAAACCATACAATCTGTCATATGTAAGTTCAATGCATAAGATGCACTCAATGTAGGGTGAGCTGAGCATGCTCAATTGCATAGGTCATTCCCCTTTCCAAAAGGTCTAGTCCACAATCATAACCATCCTCAAGTCCTGTCACAAGACAAGGCTAGATCATGATTTGAACTTGATTCAAATCACATGCACAGTCCATACATATTTCAGAAAATCAGAAAAATAGAAGTTTGGTAGGAAGTCCCTTCAGTAAAGATCATAGTATTAGAGCGCACTCCGATTCCTCGGATCATACAGGTCTAGACTGATACAAACCAAATAAGAAATTAAGTAATTCTCCCAAACATCCATGAGTCATCATAAGACTAAGAAAAACTACTTAAAAACTTGTATAAACTTCAAACCATAGTTCATAATCATGAATTCCACACTTAAAACCAACTAACTACGAATTGAAACATCTTGGATCCACTACAAGCTTCACCTCTTAGCCTTAGCTAAGAGGTTTAGCTGCTCATGATCCAAGGAAACATGAAACAACTAAAAAGTTCATAAAAACAGCAAAACAAACTAGAGGGAGCTGTGGAACTCCGAAATTCACTTCCGCCTCCTCCAAGCTTGCTTCAACCCTTCTTAGATACCCTAGGAACGATCCCTAGGTGTCCTTTTATAGTAGGGAGGCTCCACAACTTCAGAAAGATCGAGAATCCGCGTAAGAGTTACGCAGTGCGCAGAGAAAATCGGTGCCAGGAATAGAAACTTTCGAAATTTATGTATGGCCGACCGGTCTGGACCGGTCGGACTGGGCTGGCCGACCGGTCACGACCGGTCTGGCCTCTTCAGCATTAGTCCAGCAGGTATGGCTGACCGGTCAAGACCGGTCGGGCTTGTTCAGCATCATTCCAGCGTGCATAGCTGACCGGTCAAGACCGGTATGGCTCTCTTGGCCGACCGGTCAAGACCGGTCGGTCAGTCTTCCTTCTTCTTTTTCTTCCTTTTCTCTCCTTGCTTCTTTCTTTCCTTGCTTCTTTCTTTCTTCGGCCCACCTTGGGTCTTCATCCAAGGTTCTAAACAAGCTTTCTTCATCTTCAATTAGGCGGAGTCCACTCTCAAACTTGCAATCACAAAACATGCATTAGATTAGTCTATAAACCATGCAAACCTCGCACAATGAGTGATGAATTGGGGTTAGAATAAGCACAATTAAGAGCTCAACAGTTGTCCACCACCAGATGGACCCAAAAGAAAAGGAAAATGAAAGGAAATAAGAAAATGGGGGATTTATGTCCCCCTTGCACTCACCTTGATGGTTGGACGGTTGGATTGGATCGGGTTGATGATCGGACGATCCGGACGGTCCAGATGATGGTTGGGGCCCTCCAAGCTTGGATCTCCACCCTCAATCTCTCTAATTTCTCTCTTCTCTCGAATCTTTCTCTTTCTCTCCTTTTCTCTTCTTGCAAATATGGGAAGTGAGAAGGCCTCCTCTCCCCCTACGTATGCGCTTGTATGAGAGGGGAAGGGGGGGGGGGGGGGGGGGGGGGGGGGGGGGTGGAGAGAGAGAGAGAGAGAGAAGGAATCGTGGGGGGTGATGATGGCTAGCATGGGAGAGGGGCATGGGGGTATGGGTAGAGTTGACTTTGGAAGGTGAGAGAGGGATGGGGGTATGGGGTGTGTAGAGTAGGGGTATGGGATGGGTATAGGTGAGAATAATGGTGATGGATTTGACATGATCTTGGGATTTGTGCAAGTGGGGCCCACGCCACACGCGCGTTGCGCGGCCCACTTCGGATTACGCAAATGATACAACTTACACACCGGGTATCGCAATGGGGCGTGCCGCGCGGCGTTGGAATCGCAGCGCCTACGCGATAGCCGGGGCATAGGTCTTGGGTCGATGCGGTACTAAAACAGGGTCGAGATCAAGGCTCTCTAATTTGGTCCATTCAGGACATACCGGCACCGGAAATTAAGCATACGGAGGGCAAATAAGGGTACGGGTCTTACATACGGCATGGATAAAACATATATATCAAAGGAAGGACCATGGTGGGCCCCGCCCACCGGTCGGATAGCAAATATATATCATCGGTCTTAGGAAGTTTCAGTGGTAGGTATTCAATCACCACCATTTTCTAAGTGAAGCCCACTTAAATTGGGCCCCACGCATCGGTCAGACGGTTGGCATGCTACACACTACATCCATCAAGGTGGAACCTAAAGATGGGCCTAAAACCTTTAGTTGGATGAAAATAACCATCACAGTGGCCCCAAGAAAGTTTTCAATGGTAGGCATCAATGACCACTATTCCCTGCGGGTGTGGCCCACCTAACATCTAGATTTGCCTCATTGTTGGGGCCATATCCTAAAATGGCATGGACAAATAGATGGGCAGCATGAGTAAAACAGACACATCATGGTGGGACTAAAAAGATACATCACATTGGAACCCACAGGGTGGGCCACCTGCTGGGCTGCGTGGTACCTACCTGGGTCTTAGGAAGTTTTGGAATCAAGCAGATATTTGTGTTTTCCCCTCCATCCAGACCTACGTCACAGGTCTGGATGGCAGTATAAACATTACAATTAGCCTTAGGAAGGCTTCAACGGTGGACATCATTGTTTTCCCACTGAGTCCCATGATATGAACCACCTGGGAAATGGATCTGGCCCAAACTTGGGTATGAGGCCTAAAATGATTAGGCTAAGGGGATGGGCGGCGTGGATATAACACATACAACACAGTGGGGCCCATAGAAGTTTTCGATCAAGCTGATATTTTTGTTTTCCCTTCTTTCATACATGTGTGAACTTATGAACAGGTTGGATCTCAAATAAACATCATGGTGGGCCGTTGGAAGGTTTCAACGGTCTGGTCACTATCCCCACTGTTTTCTTTGGTAGGGTCCTCTTAAGATTTGGATCTGTTTTAAGATCATGCCCTAAAATGATCTCTCCAAATGGATGGATGGTGTGGATGGTACATATACATCATGGTGGGTCCCACGAGTGGGTCACCCACTAGGCAGCCAAGGGGTCGGCGTCGCTGACGCTGCCTCCCTTTTTCCTCTTTTTTTTTTCTTTTTCTCTTTTTTTTTGTGCTGTTGTTGTCTTCATCAAGTGGGGCCCACATGTGGACAATCCACTTCATCCATTATATAGACAACCCTATGGTGGTCCCAATGAGTATAAATTTGGACAGGTTTCGCAGCATACACACATCACAGTGGGCCTTAGAAGGTTTTAACATTAGAGAAATTTTTCCTTTAGTATGGCCCACTTGAGGTTTGGATCTCTCACATTATTGGGCCCCTGGCCTAAAATGATATGGAGGGACAGATGAACGGAGTGGGTATAACATACGCATCATGGTGGGACCCACAGGGTGGGCCACCTAGGGCACCACAAGCCCAACGTCCGTGGACGGTGGGTACTCCCAACGTCAGAGACGCTGCACCCCCTCTTCTTCTTTTTTTTTGTTTTTTTGTTTTTTTTGTTTCTTGGGGCTTTAGTCCAATGGGGCCCACAAGGGGACAATTCACTCTGTCTATTAGGTTCCCCAGCTCGTGGGGAACCTAATGAGCCCTATATTGGGTATGTGATACGGCCCACAGACATCAAGGTGGGCCAAGAAATTTACAGCAGTAGGCATCATCCTCTTCACTGTTTCCTGTAGTGCGGTCCGCTTAAGATTTGAATCTGCTTCGTTTTTGGGCCCTGCCCCTAAGATGATCTAGGAAAAAGGATGGATGGTGTGGATCGAACACAAATATCAAGGTGGGTCCCACGAATGGGGACCCCACTCGCGCGTCAAACGTCCCTGACGCTGGACAGTTCCAGCGTCTCTGACGCCGTGAATGTCCAGGGTTGGACTTCTTCTTCTTTTTTGTTTATATCAAGTGGGGCCCACTTGGGGACGATCCACACCATTCATCAGGTTCCCCAGCTCATGGGGGACCCAATGAGTCCAATATTGGACAGGTAAAGAGGCCTACAATCATCAGGGTGGGCCAAGGAAGCTCTGACAGTGGACATCATTATCTCCACTGTTTTCTATGGTGTGGTCCATCTGAAATCTGGATCTGCTTCATTTTTAGCATCCAACCCTAAAATGGGCTGGAGAAACAGATGGACGGCGAGGATTGAACACAAACGTCAAGGTGGGTCCCACGAGTGGGGTGCATGGTCAATGCCCAAAAGGGCTTCAGCCCAGGCGCTGCTGGGCAGTAGCGTCCTTTGGAAGCTGTCTGTCCAGCGGCCAAACTTATCCTCTCTTTTTTTATATGATAATTATTATTATTATTATTATGATTTCCCAAGTTGTGGGGCCCATTCATGGATGATCCCATCCATCCATCTGATTGCCCATCACAAGGTGGGCCCAGGGAAAGAAAATAAAAGGCAAACGAGAAAAGGGGGAGTTTATGTCCCCCGTTGCACTCACCTCGAAATATGAACGGTTGGATTGGGTCGGGTTGACGATCGGACGGTCCGGATGATGGTTGGGGCCCTCCAAACTTTGATCTCCACCTTCTAATCTTAATCTCCCTCTAAATCTCTCTCTTCTTAGTCTTTTCTCTCTCTCTCTCTCTCTCTCTCTCTTTCTCTTTCTCTCTCTCTTCTTACAAATGGAAAAAATGAGAAGCCCCCTCTCCCCTACATTTGCTCTTGTATGGGTAGAGAGGAGGTTTGTTCTTGTATGGGTAGAGAGGAGGTTTGCTCTTGTATGGGTAGAGAGGAGGGAGCATGAGGTGATGATGGCTAACATGGGAGAGGGCATGGGAGGTATGGTTTGTGTTGAGTTTATGGTGAGAGAGGGATGGGGTGGGTATGGCTTGTGGAGACTAGGGTGATGAGAGGGCTATGGGTGAGGATGAGGGTGATTGATTTGACTTTTTCTTGGGGATTTTTACAAGTGGGGCCCGCGCCACATGTGCGTTGCGCGGCCCACCTCGGATTGCACAAATGATCGCAACTTTCACACCGGGTATCGCAATGGGGCGTGTTGCGCAACGTTGGAATTGCAGCGCCTACACGGTCGCCAAGGTATGGGTCTTGGGTCGATGCGGTACTAAAATAGGGTCGCGATCAAGGCTCCCTAATATGGTCCATCCGGGACGTAACAATACCGAAAACTAAGAGTACGGAGGGCAATTCAAGGTATGAGTCTTACAACTCTCCCTTCCTAACAAAAATTTCATCCTCGAAATTTGCACTACAAACCAAACTAGCCGAAGATCATAAGAAAAAGTAAATCACATCACTATATATGCATACCAAGTGGAAAGCAATCATACAGATACAATCAATTATAAAAAAGAAGGTATGAGTCTTACAACTCTCCCTTCCTAACAAAAATTTCATCCTCAAAATTTGCACTACAAACCAAACTAGCCGAAGATCATAAGAAAAAGGAAATCACATCACTATATATGCATACCAAGTGTAAAGCAATCATACAGATACAATCAATTAAAAAAAGATGGGGGTAAGACTTGCGAATCTCAGCCTCTCGCTCCCATGACGCCTCATCTGCTCTATGATGACTCCACTGGACCTTCACCAAGGGAATGACCTTGGTCCGGAGGACCTGCTCCTTCCGGTCAAGGATACGAACCGGCTGCTCAATGTAAGAAGCATCCTCACGAACCTCCAACGGCTGCCAATCTATCACAGGAACCACGTCTGACTCACACTTCCGTAACATAGAAACATGAAAAACATTGTGGACGCTAGACAACTGAAGTGGCAAGGCAAGCTGATAGGCCACGGCGCCAACGCGCCCAGTGATCTCGAAGGGTCCAATGAATCATGGGGCAAGCTTCCCCTTGGCTCCAAAACGAACCACGCCCTTCATGGGCGAAACCCTGAGATACACACGATCTCCAATGGAAAACTCTAGAGGACGACGTCGACAATCTGCAAAACTCTTCTGTCGACTCTGAGCTGTGCGCATCCTCTGCCTAATGATATCGATAGCCTTTGATGTCCTCTGCACAAGCTTGGGACCTAGGAGATGATGCTCTCCAACCTCGGTCCAACAACTAGGAGACCTACAAGGTCTATCATACAATGCCTCAAAAGGAGTCATACCGATAGTCGCCTGGTAGGTGTTATTGTATGCAAACTTAGCCAAACGAAAGTGTTTATCCCAACTACCTGAGAAATCCAACATGCAAGCTCAAAGCATGTCCTCAAGGATCTGGTTGACCCTCTCAGTCTGTCCATTAGTCTGAGGATGATATGCGGTGCTGAACTTCAAGGCAGGCCCCATTGCCTTCTGAAAACTCCTCCAGAACCGCGACGTAAATCTCGGATCTTGGTCAGAAATGATCGAAACTGGGACACTGTGCAATCTCACAATCTCCTCAATAAACAATTTTGCAAGTCGGTCCAATGGCCAGGTCGTACGTATCACAAGAAAATGTGCCGACTTCGTCCGATAATCGACAACAACCTAGATGGCGTCATGATTGCTCTGAGTCCTCGACAAGCCCATAATGAAGTCTGTGGTCACGTGCTCCCATTTCCACAACGGGACACTCAACGGCTGCAAGGGACCTGGAGGTTTACGATGATCGGCCTTGACACGCTGGCAACTGTCACACTCAGCCACAAAACTGGCAATTTGATGCTTCATATCGGCCCAGAAATACTGCCTCCTCATATCATGATACATCTTGGTAGAGCTCTGGTGAATCATGAACCTCGATCGGTGTGCCTCATCTATAAGATCTCTGCGTAACTGTGGAATATTTGGGACACACAACCGACCCCTGAAACAAAGTCCACCATCTAACCAAATTTGCTAATTTGTTTGACCCTCTAACTCGGTCTCTGCCCGATAATCCTGCAACGTCTGATTGGCCTACTAAGCCTCGATCACCCTAGAAAACAAGAGAGGGTTGAATCGACAAGCTCGATAACTGCGCGATAGAAGACTGCAGGCTCGGATCAAAATCATACTCGGCAACATCCTCGAGCATCCTCCACTCTCAGACCATCATATGCGCCACCAGGCCTCGTGGCTGACGGCTAAGGGCATCTGCCACCACGTTGGCCTTGCCAATGTGGTACTGAAGATCAAAATCATAATCGTTCAGGAGCTCCATCCAGCGTCTCTGCCTCATGTTCAACTCGGACTGCGAGAAGAGGTACTTCAGGCTCTTGTGGTCGGAAAAGAGCTCGAACCTGACCCCATAAAGATAGTGCCTCCACACCTTCAGTGCGAAGACTACCACTGCTAGCTCCAGATCATGCGTGGGGTAGTTCTGCTCATGGACCTTGAGCTGGCGAGACGCAAACGCCACAGGTCTACCATACTGTATCAGGACAGCACCGAAACCAATATGCGAGGCACCTGTAAAAACCATGAATCCTTCACTCCCGGAGGGAAGAGTGAGGACTAGTGTAGAAGTAAGACGGTCCTTCAGTTCTGCAAATGCTCGCTCACAGGCATCACTCCAAACGAACTCAGCGCCCTTCCGAGTCAACCTGGTCAGCGGGGCTGCAATACGGGAGAAGCCCTCGATGAAACGACTATAATAACCTACTAACCCAAGGAAACTCTAAATTTCGGATTCGTTCGTGGGCTGACCCCACTGACGCACGACATCAATCTTCACTGGATCCACTGCTACTCCCTGCCTCATCACAACATGACCGAGAAACTTCACCTCCTCCTACCAAAACTCGCACTTCTCCAACTTCGCATAGAGTTGGTGTGTGCGGAGGGTCTGCAAGGTGATCTTCAGATGCTGCTCATGCTCCTCTCAAGTCCTCAAATAGATCAGAATGTCATCGATGAACACCATAACGAATTGATCAAGGTAGGGATGAAAGACCTCGTTCATCAATTATATGAACACAGCGGGTGCATTGGTTAGTCCGAAGGACATGACCTGGAATTCAAAATGATCGTAATGCGTCCTAAATGCCGTCTTCAGGATATCCTCCCCCCGGACACAAACCTGATGATAATAGGACCATAGATCAATCTTTGAAAAGAACTGGGCCTCCCGCAATTGGTCAAATAAATCATCGATCCTTGGAAGCGGGTACCTATTCTTAATCGTGATCTTGTTGAGCTCGTGGTAATCTACGCAGAGCCTCAACGAGCCATCCTTCTTCTTCACGAAGAGTATCGGCGCTCCCCACGGTGAACTGCTTGGACGGATGAAGCCTAGTTCGCGCAACTCGTCCAACTGGTTCTGTAGCTCCCGTTACTCCAATGGTGCCATATGGTACAGGGCCTGTGAGATAGGCGCGGTACCGGGCACGAGGTCAATCTAAAACTCGGTATGCCGATGAGGTGGCAACCCCGGAATCTCCTGAAACACATCCGGGAAATCGCAAACTACCGGCAACTGGTCGATGCATAAGGCAACCAGCTTCTCTACGGCACACGACATCAAAGATGACAATTGCTCTCCTCTGGGCTCAGCAACGAACTGAAACTGTGGCATGCCGGGTATGAGGAAAGTGATTGTTCTAGCGAAGCAATCCAATACAGCATGATACTCGGCTAGCCAATCCATGCCCAGGATAACATCGAACTCGGTCATCGGTAAAACAAACAAATCGGTAAGTAAAAAGGTCTCTCCTACCAGGACAGGGCAAGACGAACAGATCAAATTTAATACTGCGGTCTTCCCTAAGGGTGTCGACATTGACAAACCCTCGTGCAAGGATTCTAATGGTAAATCAGTCGATCGACAGAAATCATCGGATACAAAAGAATGCGATGCGCCAGAATCGAACAAAACATGAGCTATGCATGCAGAGACAATGAGTGTACCATCAACGACTCCTCCAGGTGCCTGAGGATCCTGCTGGCCTGCATAGAACCTTCCCTGAGTCTGCTGGGGATGTGTCTGTCCCCTCTGCGGTCGTCTCTGCTACTTTTATGCTGCGGCCTATGCTGTTACCTCTGCTGTTGTGGCTGCTGCTGTGGGTGGGGGCACTCATGTCTACGGTGCCCTATCCCTCCACATCCGTAACAAACACCTGCAAATTCTCTCTATGACGGTGCTGGATGTGCTGCTGGTGCTACTGGCGGTCGAAAGGATGAACGAACCAGATGCCTCTGCGGTGCCCGAGTCTGCTACTGCCGGAAGCTGCTAGAAGGAGCCTTCCTCTTCCCCTTCCGATATCCGCTCTGGTCACGGATCCGTTGCACATCGGCCCACTCTACCTCATATATCTGGGCCCGCTCCACAACCTCCTCGAACGTAGGAAGCTTGTGTCCCGTGACACGGCTATGAAGGCCAAGGCGCAATCCGCTCTCGAATCGACGGGCTTTCTGCCCCTCATCATCCACAAGATATGTCGCAAATCTGGATAGCTCAACGAATTGAGTCTCGTACTACGACACCGACATATCTCCTTGGACCAGCATCTCGAACACTAGTGTGCGCTGCTGGAGGACATGCTTGGGGAAGAACTTCCAATCAAACCGGTCCACAAAGTCCTCCCATGTCCACTCAAAATCAGGCCCGGCGGCTCGGGTAACCGATGCCCACCATTGCTCAGCCTCCCCCTGAAGAAGGAAAACGACGAGAGGAACTCGCTCCTCGGTCGAGCATCGCATCGTGGTAAAGATCTTCTTTACCTCCGATTCTCATCTCTCTGCTACCACCGGGTCTGGCCCGCCCAAGAAACGTGGGGGATCCATCCGTCTGAAATCCATCAGTAAAGAACGAGCACGATCCTGCTCTGATGGGGCAACTGCATCGGATGACCTCCGCTCCTGGCGCTCTACCATGGAGGTCATAACGCACATCATCTGCTGGAACTGACCAGCAGTCATAGCTGGAGCTGGAGCTGGAGGGGAGGCTGTCCGGGATGTACCCGCACTAATTAAAGGCCTACTAGTGGCTCGCTTGGGCGCTATATCCTACAGAAAAGGACAGGTACCACATAGCATTGGTACTCTCAAATGCACACATGTTAGGGAACCATATTCAAAAGTTTCTAAGCTCACAATAGGGAATCCTATTATAACTATGTCGTAACAGGATCCTAGTGTGAGTCGCTAAGTGCATGAGATCGGGATCCTAATCATCCCAAGTTTGCAACAATCATTCAGCTAAGGGTAGTTAATTTAAGGCCATTAGTAGATATGTGATGTTATCAACAAGTATTCCCAAGTTATGCTCTAATACCAACTTTTGTCACGCCCCAAACCTAGGGACCGGGCTCAATAAATTCCTTATTGCCGACCTTGGTGGCAACAGCCTCCGTAGTACCCCATTCACGGCTACTAGCTCTCATATGCTAGGTTTCGATCCTGAGATCCCACCAAGAGGATTTTCAGGGTAATTTTTTTTTGTACAGGAGCATAATCAAAACCATAAACATCATCAGATATCCACTAATAGTTTGTTAAGTACAGTGCTGGAAAGGGAAATATAAAATGTAGCAAAAGCCTAAAATATCAGGTACATGAACCAAGCTCAACGCTACTGATGTGCCCTAGTACCTGCAACGTAAACAAACTCGCATAAGCTTCCTACAAAGCTCGGTAGAGTGCGTGTGTGCTCGTGTGATGCATATGACAAGTATACAGATATCAGAGTAAGCGAAAGTGATAGAGGGCTAAGTTATCAAGTTCATGAATGTTATTAGCCATCCTAAGGTTATGAGATGTAAAGGCCTACATGGCCGAGTGTTACATGCTAGAGATGTAATGCAAACACGTCAATCCTCAACTAATCCACATATCAAAATGGTATTTGGCACTCGGGCGCTCATGTTATCGACTCGGTCTCGACGTTGAAGCATCCTACTGGTACCACAGGGTTTAAGGACTTTCACCCAAGGACATCCATAGCGCCCACGTACTAGAACAAGTTTCAGTGTCCATTACTGCCAACTACGATGTGACTATGGTGGTCACCACCCCAACGCTGCTAGGGTGTGAAAGTGATCGTGACATACATAATGCGAAATACATGAGTCACACAATCCAAGTCATGCACTAAACTTACGCATACTGCGCAATCATGTGGGGTGACCCTGTCTCGCACGAGTCCCTTAAGTATAACAAGCCAACTAGCATATGCTATGATTAATCGTGGTCCATAACAGGCATACAAATGATGCGTATGGGCATATGGATGAGCATGGTATTCATAATACTAAGCATATTATCAGTGTGAAGTATCAAGGTAAGTATACTAGCATGTTACCAAACATATCATGTAATGTTGGCCTTAAATGGCCCAATATATATACAAAGAGTGGGACCCAGACTATGGGCCCCATTGGAAATGTAAAGTTCCTCGTGGCATAGCCCACTTGAGACCACATCGGCCCCATACTTAGGCCTGCACATACAAAATAGGTTGACAAAATAGGTGTATGTCATGGATAAAACATATATAACAAAGGAAGGACCATGGCGGGCCCCCGCCCACCGGTCGGATAGTAAATATATACCATCGGTCTTAGGAAGTTTCAGTGGTAGGTATTCAATCACCACCATTTTCTAAGTGAAGCCCACTCAAATTAGGCCCCACGCATCGGTCAAACGGTTGGCATGCTACACAATGCATCCATCAAGGTGGAACCCAAAGATGGGCCCAAAACCTTTAGTTGGATGAAAATAACCATCACAGTGGCCCCAAGAAAGTTTTTAATGGTGGGCATCAATGACCACTATTCCCTGCGGGTATGGCCCACCTAACATCTGGATTTGCCTCATTGTTGGGGCCATTTCCTAAAATGGCATGGAAAAATAGATGGGCAGCATGAATAAAATAGATACATCATGGTGGGACTAAACACATACATCACGTTGGAACCCACAGGGTAGGCCACCTGCTGAGCTGCGTGGTGCCCAGCTGGGTCTCAAGAAGTTTTGGAATCAAGCAGATATTTGTGTTTTCCCCTCCATCTAGACCTACGTCACAGATCTGGATGGCAGTATAAACATTACAATGAGCCTTAGGAAGGCTTCAACGATGGACATCATTGTTTCCCCACTGAGTCCCATGATATGACCCACATGGGAAGTAGATCTGGCCCAAACTTGGGTCTGAGGCCTAAAATGATTGGGTCAAGGGGATGGGCGGCGTGGATATAGCACATACAACACAGTGGGGCCCATAAAAATTTTCGATCAAGTTGATATTTTTGTTTTCCCTTCTTTCATACATGTGTGAACTTACGAACAGGTTGGATCTCAAATAAACATCATGGTGGGCCGTAGGAAGGTCTGACAATGGACATCATTATCTCCACTGTTTTCTATGGTGTGGTCCATCTGAAATCTGGATCTGCTTCATTTTTAGTATCCAGCCCGAAAATGGGCTGGAGAAACAGATGGACGGAGAGGATTGGACACAAACGTCAACGTGGGTCCCATGAGTGGGGCCCATGGTCAACGCCCAAAAGGGCTTCAGCCCCGGCGCTACTGGGTAGCAGCGTCCTCTGGACGCTATCTGTCCAGCGGCCAAACTTCTCCTTCTCTTTTTTTATATAATAATTATTATTATTATTATTATGATTTCCCAGGTTAGGGGGCCCATTCGTGGGCGATCTAATCCATCCGTCTGATTGCCCATCACAAGGTGGGCCCAAGGAAAGAAAATGAAAGGCAAACGAGAAAATGGGGAGTTTATGTCCCCCGTTGCACTCTCTTTGAAATATAAACGGTTGGATTGCGTCGAGTTGACGATCGGACGATCCGGATGATGGTTGGGGCCCTCCAAACTTTGATCTCCACCTTCTAATCTTAATTTCCCTCTAAATCTCTCTCTTCTTAGTCTTCTCTCTCTCTCTCTCTCTCTCTCTCTCTCTCTCTCTCTCTCTCTTTCTCTTTCTCTCTCTCTTCTTGCAAATGGAAAAAAAATGAGAAGCACCCTCTCCCCTACGTATGCTCTTGTATGGGTAGAGAGAAGGGAGCATGAGGTGATGATGGCTAGTATGGGAGAGGGCATGGGAGGTATGCTTTGTGTTGACTTTGTGGTGAGAGAGGGATGGAGTGGGTATGGCTTGTGTAGACTAGGGTGATGAGAGGGTTTTGGGTGAGGGTGAGGGTGATTGATTTGACTTTTTCTTGGGATATGTGCAAGTGGGGCCTGCGCCATGTATGCGTTGTGCGGCCCTCCTCGGATTGCGCAAATGATTGCAACTTTTACACCCAGTATCACAATGGGGCATGCCACGCAACGTTGGAATCGCATCACCTATGCAGTCGCCGGGGTATAGGTCTTGGGTCGATGCGGTACTAAAATAGGGTGGCGATCAAGGCTCGCTAATCTGTTCCATCCGAGACATACCGGTACCGAAAACTAAGCGTACGGAGGGCAATTCAGGGTACGGGTCTTACAAATCCTCTCATAAGAAATGAGACTCTGAACATGAAAGTGAAGAAGATCTAGATATGGAAGAAATGACACTTATGGCCAAGAAATTTCAAAAATTCTTCAAAACTAAAGGAAATACTTCTAGAAGGAAACCCTATCAGAAGGGTAAACCTTTTGATTCTAGAAGAACAAAGGTAACTTTTTAAGAAGTCTAAAGATCCTCAATGTTATAAGTGTAGAGGATTTAATCAGATTACCTCCGTGTGCACTGATAAAAAGGTCAAGAAAAAGACAATGGCGGCTACATGGGATGATACTGAAGAATCGGAATCAGAATCAAACACATCCCAAAATGATGAGGAACAAGGCTCAATCAAATTTTAATGGCTTCCATCACTAAAATTGTGCCTCAAATTAAGCCTCTTACAAAGATCACCGGAGACATTGATGATTATGATCCTCTAACACTGAAAATGATTCCTTAAGTGATGATGAGGATGAAGATGAAGACCTTCAGGAGATTTATAACTAACTATACATTGAAAATATGAATACCATTAAAAAGTTGGGCCAGATGAAGACTGAGAATGATAAATTGACAAAGAGTCTTGACGAATTGAAAATTGAGAATCAAAAGATGGGACAAGATCTAGAAGAACTGAAAAAGAAGAATGATGAGCTTGAACAAGAAAAGAAAAAAATTATGAGTGGTGAAACTCTAGATAAGCATGCTAGACTTGAGAAAGAACTCAAAGAGGCGAACACTGAAATTGATCGTCTTAAATATCAAGTTGTTGACTCTAGAAGACATTTCGCCCAAGGTGAAGAAAGCCTTGAAAAACTCTTGGGTATAGTAAGATCACTAGTGGACAGAAGAGGTTTGGGCCATGATAGTCATATTTCAAAAACTACCTCCGTCCAACCGATGGTAAGAAAAGATCATGGTGCATCGGGGAGTAAAACCAAAGCATCTCCTATTTTCCATACTTGTGGTGACATTGGCCACCTAAAATTTGAATGCATGGCTTTTAAAAATCTGGTCAGAAACTTGAAAGGAAAATTTATACCTACTGGGAAAAATGTGCCAATCTAGTTGGAATCCTCCTATGCATACTTCACCAAAAAGAGGAAACATGAGAAAGAATTGTCCTACACTTCCTAGAAAGGATAAGAGAATGGATGAACTGTTGGAGCAAGTTAAAATGTTGAATTTGAAAATTGTTATTCTCCTACGTGAGAAAGAAAAGTCTGCTTCTCCCAAGAAAACTAGAGAATCACACTATAAGAATACCACTCATAAAAGGACAACAACTCAATGGGTAGTTAAGAACAAATGTTTGGTCATTCATACTACCCTAAAAGCTGAGAATAACCCTAGATGGTACTTGGATAGTGGTTGCTCTAGACACATGACAGGAGATAGATCTCAATTTTGTGCATATGAAGAATTCGATGGTGGGTCTGTCACATTTGGTGATGGGAGCATAGCTAAAATCATTGGTAAAGAAACCATCATTGGGCCAGGACTGCCCGAAATAAAAAATGTGCTTTATGTTGATGGTTTTAAACACAATCTTTTGAGTATCTCACAAATTTGTGATGATGAGCACTCAGTAAGTTTCTCCAAAGATATGTGTAAGATCCGGAACTCCACAGAAAAATTAGTCATGAAAGGTCTACACACAGGAGACAACTGCTATGTCATTGAAAATCACAACAATCCAAGCTCCCCCACCATGTGTCACATGGCCATTAAGGATGAAACAGAACTATGGCACCATCGACTCGGTCATGTTCATTATAGAAATCTATCTAAACTGAGTCAGAAAAAATTGGTGAGGGGATTGCTTAAGGTAGGCAAAAGACCTAAAGCTGTATGCATCGCTTGCCAAAAAGGCAAACAAATCAAAGTTGCACACAAGAGGACCTCTATCCTGGTTACATCAAAACTTTTTGAACTACTACACATGGACCTAGTTGGTCCTACCAGGGTTCTTAGCCAAGGTGGAAAATCATACTTCTTTGTAGTCGTTGATGATTACTCTAGATTCACATGGGTTGCCTTCCTAAGAGAAAAATCTGACACTTTTGAAGAATTCCAGAAATTAGTAAAGCAACTTCATAATGAGAAAGGATATATGATAGCAAGAATCAGGAGTGATCATAGCGGTGAATTTAAGGATTATCGTTTGAAAGATCTATGTAATGAATTGGGAATTCGTCATGAGTTTTCAGCACCCAAAACACCTTAACAAAATGGGGTTGTTGAAAGAAAAAATCGGGTGTTATTGGATATGGCCACAGCTATGCTTAATAATAAAAATCTTGCAAAAAATTTGTGGGCTGAAGTAATAAACACTGCCTGCTATATTGTAAATCGAGTTTATTTGAGGGCAGGTCTAAACAAAATTGCTTATGAATTGTGGTGTGGAAAGACACCAAATGTGAAATATTTTAAGGTCTTTTGTAGCACATGTTATATTCTAAGAGATCGTAAAAAATTGGGAAAGTTTGACTCCAAGAGTGATGAGGGAATCTTCTTAGGGTACTCATTAAATAGTAGAGCCTTCCGTGTCTACAACATTCGAACCTCATTTGTTCAAGAGTCAATCAATGTGACCGTAGATGATCAATTAGATGACTCAGTGTTTCCAGGTGATGAAGAAGAAGATGAGGGTATATGCGAGATAGGCAAATCTGATAAACAACCCTCATCTCCAAATACAACCACTACTCCTAGTAATGTACAAGTTGTCAAGGATCACCCCCTCAATCAAATCATTAGGAATCCTAACACTGGTGTCAAAACTAGGAGACAGTTGGAGGCTATCAACAATCACCTGTGTTTCACTTCTAAAATAGAACTTAAAAATGCTGATGAGGCTCTAAACGATGAATTTTGGATCCTTGCAATGCAAGAAGAGCTTCAACAATTCATTAGAAATGAGGTATGGTATTTAGTTGACAAGCTTGAAAGGAAAAATGTTATAGGAACCAAATGGATCTTTAAAAATAAATCCGATGAATCTGGGAATGTTATAAGGAATAAGGCTCGGTTAGTTGCCCAAGGGTATTCCCAAATTGAAAGTATTGATTTTGACGAAACATTTGCCCCTGTAGCTAGACTCGAGTCTATTAGAATTCTTTATGGTTGTTGCTTGTGCTTTAAAGTTCAAATTGCATCAAATGGATGTAAAAAGTACCTTCTTGAATGGTATTCGAGATGAGGAAGTTTATGTCAAACAACCAAAGGGATTCATTGATCCTAAATATCCTCACAAAGTATACTGATTGAAAAAGGCTCTTTACGGACTCAAGCAAGCTCCCCGTGCATGGTATGAGCATTTAACTCAATTTCTAATACACTATGATTTCGTTAGGGGGAGTGTTGATAAAACACTGTTTATAAAAGAAGTTGAAAATTTAGTTCTTATTGCCCAAATTTAGGTAGATGACATTATTTTTTATTCCACTTGTGAGAAAATGTCTATTTCATTTGCTGATTTAATGACATCGGAATTCGAAATGAGTATGGTAGGAGAACTTAACATGTTTTTAGGCTTACAAGTGAAACAACTAGCATCTGGTATATTCATTAACCAAACAAAGTATGCTAGAGACCTTGTTAAGAGATTTGGATTAGAATCTGGTCGATCACACACTACACTTATGAGCACCACTATTAAATTATCTAAAGATCTAGCAGGAAACAGTGTAGATCAACATCTTTACAGAAGCATGATTGGTAGTCTTCTCTATCTCACTGCTAGCAGACCCGACATTGCATTTAGTGTAAGTGCCTGTGCTCGATTCCAGTCTGACCCTAAAGAATCTCACCTTATTACAATTAAGTGTATCATTCGATTTGTAGGATGCACCACTGAATACGGCCTGTGGTACCCATTTGAGTCATCTACAGATATAACAAGGTATTCAGATGCCGATTGGGCTAGTAACATTGATGATCGTAAATCAACAAGTGCTGAGTACTTTTATGTTGGAAACTGCCTCGTGGCGTGGCATAGTGAGAAACAAAATTCCATTTCCTTATCTATAACTGAGGCAGAATATATTGATGCCGATAGTTGTTGTGCTCAATTACTATGGATGAAGCAAACCTTGTCGAATTGTGGAATTAATCAAGGCACTATGACCTTATTTTGCGACAATACCAGTGCTATTAACATTTTGAAAAACCCGGTTCAACATTCATGCATAAAGCATATTGATATTAGGCACCATTTTATTCGAGGATTGGTTGAAGATCAAATAATATCTCTCGAACATGTGCTTACCGAGAATCAGTTAGCCGACATCCTAACCAAACCCTTGGACTCAGTTCACTTTGCGAACCTCCAGAAGTCCATTGGTGTTGGGTGTGTCTAATCCAACTAAGAAATATATGTTTTGCAAGTAATATCCGAGGATTAAGCCTCTCTATCTAATCTTTATAGGTATATCAGATGACCTTTGCCTCTTTAATCATTGCTTTCTAAGATTATCCAGGATCATAGTACCAATTGTTTTTATTTTGCATCGTTAAATCTGGACCTATAAGGGTTCCTAATTTTGTGTCAGGCTGGACATTTTGGTACACCATGGTGCATGGATCTTGTATCCTCAGTAAAAGGGTATTAGGATCAAAAGATAATGGTCTGTCCAAAGGCCAGACCATCTGTAAAGAAAAACCTGTGCAAAAATACACATTTGCTGCTAAAATGACTGGTCGACCAGTCAGCCAACTAGTCAAGACCAGTCGGGCTAACCATGATCGGTCAGCAAGTGCGTCCGTCCGATTTGGGGGCCCTTTAATACCAGTCAGACTTCACTTTAGAGCCCCATCTCTCCATTTCTCACCTCACCATTGTGCTCCAGCTTCCCCTCTTGCCATCTCCAAGCCTCCTAAGGTGATTTTCTCAAAGATTGGAGGTTCCAATCTCATCTACATTGCTCCAAATCATTTTCATTCCATAGGTAAGGGATTCACTTTCATCTTCCTTGATAAATCTTTATTTTTTGAAATCTAGAAGTGATTTAGGGTGGTCTTTAGAGCTTAAAATGTCTTCCCAAGATAGTGAAGATGAGCTCCCTCTGAGGCGGAGTAGTCGGTCCAAGAAACAAACTAAGCCTCCTCCTCCCCCTTCAAAATCTAAGAAAACTCTATCAAAAGGGAAAGGGGCGGCCTCATCTTCCATTCCACCACCTCAATCTCCATCCTTGGGTCAAACTGTCTCATCTCATTTCACCCATTGGGATGACTTTAAAGATAAAGAGCTGGTGTATGAAAAATCTGAAAATTTGAATGACCTAGCCAAATATAATGCCATTTCCATTCTGAAAGCCATTAAATGGGCTCCCGTACTCCACATGGGTGGCCCAGTCCAGTTTGATGTGATTAGGAAGTTCTAATCCTCCTATGTTCGTGTGACGGCATCTCCCCCTTGCTTTAAAGTTGAGTGCGATGACCATATTTGTGTATTCACTCTGAACTCCATCTCTCAATTCATTGGAGTGCCAGTTGTTGATGAAACTCTTGCTGATTTTTCCCATCTAGGTCATAAACCTAATGAAGTTATTGCTCAGTTTCTATGTGGTGGTGGGACACCTAAATGGGTCGGAGGTGCACTTCGGGCGTCCTTTGGGATTACCATTTACTTCATAACTTATTCTTTCGTAATGTGTATCCTAGAAAGAGCAACAAAACGGATGTCACTGAACCTATGTTTTATCTTCTTTATCGAGTTGGTCAGGGTCATTCTCTTTGCTTACCATCCCGGATCATGTCTATTATGCACCAAGTTATCTTGCATGACGATGGGAAATCCTCATTTCTTCCTTTTGGGCATCTCATATGCCAACTTGCTAGAGCTATTGGCATTGTCAATCCCACTGATAAGATACACAATCCCATCATTATCAATCGCACCATCCTAGCAAGAATGGAGCTTACCAAGGAGGCCATTTAGAGACGTCATCTGCAGGATTTGCAGCATGACCAGGAGGAGCCATCCCAGCATGAGGCTCCTCCCATTTCCACTTGACCCTCTCAGACTTCACCTACAGCTCCTTCCTTTGATCCTTCCCTTGATCCACAATTTCCACCTGGTCGATTCTGTACGCCTCCACGAGCTTTCTCTCGTCGTAGATCGCCTACCGTGAATCCTTCAGCATATATCATTGAGCTACGCCAGCATCAGGAGCGTCTATTTTAGAGACTCGATAGGATCGAGCAGAGCGAGATGTAGCTCTTACAGGGGTAGGCCACCATCCTTGTGCAGCAGGAGGCTATCGTGACTTGCCTGGCACAAATTGAGAGGTGGATGGAGGTTTGAGAGCACGCTGCACGTGGAGATGTTCCACCCCCGATTTGGGAGATGGCTCAAACTACTAGTGTCATGTTTAGTATCGTGTGTCTTGGTCATAGTTCTCATTTTGTATGACCAAAGACACCATCTGAATTTCATATATTATGTTTCAATGGTTTTGATATTTTTTATTGTATATGTTGCGCTGATGGATACATATCGACATTGGGCTGCTTGCCCATTTTAATGTCTTTATGGATGATATTTTTTAGGGTTGTTTACTATAGTTATACTTTTTTCTCCTTTTTATGAGCTTATGTTCCTTATTACATATCTATGGGAGGTTGGATGGTTCGGGCTCTTTGCCCTTTATTAGCTCATTTTTTTTTCTATTCTTTGTCTCGTATACATGTGGAGGGGTGGTTGGTTGATTGGGCTATAAGCCCTCTATGCTTTAACGATTATCTGAATATCTTGCATGTTTAGTTCTTTAAATCTTTTTAAGATTTCAATTTCTATCTCTCATCCCTACTTCATGTGATTGACATATTTTTAGCGCTAGCCTTGCAGCCTTCTTAGGCATATGTTATATGCAAAATGATGGAGACTACTCAGCTGTTAAGAGTATATACGGAAGTACCCATCCGACTCTCGAGATCATCCGCTCAAGAGTCGCAGATCGGGTAAATACGGAAGTACCCATTCGACTCTCGAGATCATATGCTCGAGAGTCGCAGATTGGATAAGTGAGGGACGCCCATTCGACTCTCGAGATCATATGCTCGAGAGTCGTAGGATGGATAAATACGGAGCATCTATTCGCAAGGCCTTGAGCACCCATAGCCGATAGTCAGATAAAGCAAATATTCCCTTCTTGATCCGCGAGCAGACCTTCTCACGAGTCGTTAAAAGGTGTTACGTCAAAATGAGCGAGCACTTGGACTCGCGACCATGTTCCAACATGCGAACAGCTTTTTTGCGGCGACATCTCTTAGCCTTCAGTACCAGCACCCGATTCCCGTCGAGCAGCTTGTCCAATCCTTCTGCGATGCCAGGCAGGGCTACACCCAGTTCGGTGGTTTCCGTCCTGTCGGCGTCTCCTTCCTTTTCGCTGGCTATGACTCCAACTACGGTTTCCAGCTCTACATGAGTGATCAACGCTACTACTACGCCTACCGGCAGCCCGTATAGGTCGGTTTTGGGCTTATCTTCTCTGGTGGTTCCGGATCTCAAGGGATGGCCATCAAGGAACGTAATTGCCGAAATAAGTCATTGGGTTAGATCTCGTCTCTAAGGATGAGGATCTTATCCCGCGAAGTCAGCGGGATCTCAGTATCGTACACGAAATCAGCGGGATCTCGATATCTTACGCACCAGATTGGATCGCTTCAGATCTATAAGAAGGGATGACTCCATTAAAAGAAAGGTACACGCAATATTCGATCTCTGTCCCATTTTGCCTGGCTACTCTTCTTCTTGCTTTGACCTAACTTAAGCATCGGAGGGCTAACGGCTGAACCCCAGCCACCCTTAGTTGCTGTCTGTCTTCTTTCAGGTTTGGCGGAGAAAATCTCTATTGGAGATAAGGTGAACGTCCAGAGGATCCTGTTATAAAATCTGACATTAACAGTTTGGCGCCGTCTGTGGGAACGACTTGATCGTCAAATCAATCGTTCTAACCACAGATAGAGATTTTTCGGTGATGCCTCCAAAAAGGCTATTCATCCTTCGACTTCGAGGCAGGCACCACCTCCGCCTGATGAGACGGAATCCGTACCTACCCTTCCACCTGCCTCGACGAACATCCCTCAAGGAGCCCCAACTATGCCATCAGCAAACCCATTATTGGAAGCTTCTGGAAATCAAGACGATGTCCTATGTTTCCTCGGAAACACTCTCCTAACTCTAAACGCCAGAGTTCAGGCGCTGTCAAATCGGCTTGATCAGCATTTCCCCGAACCGCAGAGACAAGCCTCCGAAGGGTTATCACCGCAGCCCATACCAGTGGCATCTAGACATTCTATGGACGAACCACAGGTCCCACCACTTGGCAGCCATCTCCCTGTACCGTCTCCACATTCTATACGTTCTAGTTCGTCTCGACAACCTCAACCACAGGGCTCCACCGCCGAAACATCAAGCTATACCCTACCATGGGAAGGAGATCTCAAAAGAATCCATGATCATTTTGATGTCATGGAACAGCGATACCAGGCAAATCGGCCATCTGCCGTCATGGCGGCAATACATCAATCCGAGTCCCCCTTCACCAGCGAGGTTATGAAAGCCCCGTTACCCAGAAAGTATCGAACGCCTGTTATCACCCCGTACACAGGTATTGGCGACCCTCTTGAACACCTGGAAACATACAGGTCCCTCATGGAGTTGGAGGGACATGGTTCAGAAATCATGTGTAGGGCTTTTTCCTTAACATTGAAGGAGGCAGCTCGTACGTGGTTCCGAGGATTAAAGCCTCGTTCCATCAGCTCCTTTTCTCAGTTATCGGAGATATTCCTTTCTCAATTCATGGGAAGCATCCGCATCAAGAAGCCAGCCTCCCATCTAATGAATCTAAAACAGCAGCATGGGGAAACGATAAAGGAGTTCACAGTACGGTTCACCGCTGAAGCCATTCAAACTGAAGGTTATACTGAAGAAAAAGGCCTCGCAGCCCTCATAGCCGGAATAACGAGCGAAAAATTCAGGTTTGCTTTAGACAAGAGCCCTCTAAAAACTATGGCAGAGTTCCAAGCCAAAGCTCAGAAATATATCAATGCAGAAGAAGTCGCATTGACACGCCATGGAGTACAGGGTAAGAAACGCAAGCCAGAAGGAACCTCTTCTACAGATAAAAAATATCGTCGTGATCAACGCGAACGTTCTCCCAAGAAGCCTTATTCCGGTAAATATCATAACTACACTCCTCTTAATCGGTCTCATGAAAAGGTTCTAATGGAGATTAAACACAAGCCATATGTGAAGTGGCTTGCAAAGATCAAATCCGATCCCGAGAAGAGAGACAAGAGCAAGTTCTGTTACTTCCACAAAGATCATGGGCATAGAACCCAGGACTGCATCTCTCTACGAGACCATATCGAAGCTCTCATTCGAAAAGGCCATCTCCAGGATTATGTTGCTCGTAAAAATCGATCACCAGAAAGGGCGAACACCTCGTCTCGCCAAAAGGAACAACCTCATCATCAAACTGACCAAGAGGACGCTGAGCCTACGGGGGAAATCCGCACCATCATCGGAGGACCAGCTTGCGGGGGCGATTCTCAAGCTTCAAGAAAAGCATACGCTCGAAAGGCGTCCAAAGAACCCCAGCAAATCTACTGGCTGGAACAGACGTCTGGCTCGTCGAAGACCGGCCATCCTCCAATTTCTTTCACTCTCGAAGATGCAAAGGGAATTCATTTCCCTCACGAAGACTCCATCGTAGTCACATTGAAGGTATTAAATTATCTGACACATCGAATTATGGTGGATACAGGTAGCTCAGCCGATATTCTATACTTGGAGGCTTTCAACAAAATGGCACTTGCCAGAAACCTTCTCAAGCCAGTATCGACCCCCCTCGTCGGCTTCGGAGGTGAGGTAGTAACGCCTGAAGGAAGCATCGATCTCCCAGTTACTTTTGGAGAAAGTCCAGTGAAGACCACCGTCTTCATAAACTTCCTCGTAGTGGATCGAAAATCAGCGTATAACGCCATTTTGGGGCGGCCGTCTCTTACTAAGGTCAGGGCAGCCTTGCACCCTTCATATCTGTGTGTCAAATTTCCTACCCCAAATGGTATCGGGGTCGTGCGAGGAAGTCAACAGGAGGCACGGTCTTGCTACCAGATAGCCCTCCAAGATCGAAAGAAGGCTCAAGCGACTCCCGTTATGGAGATAGCACAAGGTTCACCCAACTTTCCCTCCAGCACCTCGTTGGATCCGAGAGAAAATGCTCTTAAGTCAGGAACTCCTGGGGAGGAAACAATGGTGATTCACCTGACCGAAGACAACCCGTCTAAGATCGTGTACATTGGATCTTCTTTAACTAGTGTCCACCGCAGAGATTTGATCCGTTTCCTCACTGAATACCAGGACGTGTTTGCTTGGTCTCATAAAGATATGCCAGGCATCGACCCCAATGTCATCGTACATCGTCTCAATATCTATCCAAAGCATAAACCTGTACACCAGCGTCGACGAGCTTTCACTGCAGAAAGGCAAATGGCGATCAAAGCTGAAGTCGAGAAGTTACTCACAGTCAATTTCATAAAAGAAGTAGACTACCCAAAGTGGGTCGCGAACGTGGTCCTTGTTCGGAAAGCTAATGGCAAATGGAGAATGTGCGTCGACTATTCAGATTTAAACAAAGCTTGCCCCAAAGATAGCTTCCCTACCCCGCGGATTGACTAGTTGGTCGATTCAACAGCTGGACACGCTCTGCTCAGTTTTATGGATGCTTATTCTGGTTACAACCAGATCATGATGCATCCACCTGATAGCCAGCATACCGCCTTCATCACAGATCGGGGATTATATTGCTACCAGGTAATGCCATTCGGTCTTAAA
This sequence comes from Liriodendron chinense, assembly GCA_003013855.2. Lineage (NCBI taxonomy): Eukaryota > Viridiplantae > Streptophyta > Magnoliopsida > Magnoliales > Magnoliaceae > Liriodendron > Liriodendron chinense. Next base: position 174,994 of record PVNU02003124.1, read on the forward strand.
AATGCAGGGGCCACTTATCAACGTCTCGTCAACAAAATATTCGCTGGTCAAATCGGTAGGAATATGGAAGTTTATGTTGACGACATGCTCGTGGAAAGCACCGTAGAAGATGATCATATTTCTGATCTTCGAGAAGCCTTCGACCTAATGAGGAGGTATCAAATGAAATTGAACCCAGAAAAATGTGCGTTCGGTGTGTCTGCAGGGAAATTTCTCGGGTTCATGGTTGGCCAACGCGGAATTGAGGCAAATCCTGAGAAGATAAAAGCATTGATAGAGATGAAATCCCCCACCACTCTGAAGGACGTCCAGCGCCTGGCTGGTCGCATCGCATCGTTAAACAGGTTCATCTCGCGAGCATCTGACAAGTGTTTATCCTTCTTCAAACTCCTTCGTGCAACGGCCAAGTCTGATTGGAAATGGACGCCACAATGTGAGGAAGCCTTTCAACAATTGAAGCTATACATGAGCACACCCCCCATTTTATCTAAACCTGTAGCACATGAGCAACTCATTCTTTATCTCTCTGTGTCCACTACGGCCGTTAGCGCCGCTTTAATAAGAGAAGATTCCGGGGTACAGAGGCCCGTTTATTACATCAGTCGAGCAATGGTTGATGCAGAAACTAGGTATTCTGATATGGAGAAACTGGCCCTAGCCTTAGTCACGGCAGCTCGAAAACTACGACCATACTTTCAAGCCCACGCTATTTTAGTACCGACGAATCATCCGCTATGACAAGTCCTTCAAAAACCTGAGGCTTCCGGACGGTTAACTAAATGGGCAGTCGAGATCAGCGAGCACGATATCTCATTCTGCCCTAGGACCGCGGTAAAGGGCCAGGCTGTGGCTGATTTCATCGCCGAATTCACGTACTCTCCTGATGATAATACCATGACCAGCGACCAGCCTCCTTGGTCACTCTTCGTGGACGGGTCGTCGCGGGCCACTGGTAGCGGAGCGGGCCTGATTTTAGTAGCTCCCGACGGGTCACATTTTCAATATGCTCTACGTTTCGAATCTCGCATCTCAAATAATGAAGCAGAATATGAGGCCCTGATCGTTGGCCTCGAACTAGCCATTGTCCTTGCAGTTCAGAATCTGTTAATTCATAGCGATTCCCAGCTCATTGTTAACTAAGTCCTTGGTGAATTCGAGACCAAAGAAGAAAGGATGGCCTTATACAAGTCTCGTGTCCTCATCCTGCTCGCAAAACTGAAGACTTATGAAATAACTCATATTCCTCGCGAGAAGAACCAACTTACTGATTCCTTGGCAAAGCTCGCTTTTGCACCAGAATCTGAGTTATCACATTCGATCCCCATCGAGCATCATCAGAACCTGAGTATCGACCAAGCGACTCTCGAGCATGTAATATCGGTACAATCATCTCCATGCTGGATAGATCCTATCATCCTTTATCTCAGAGACGGACACCTACCAGAGGACAAGAAAGCTGTAAGGCAAATTCGTCTTCGGGCTGCCAGGTATACTTTGCAAGACGGAATATTGTTGCGCAAAAGCTTTTCCTTGCCTTATTTGAGGTGTCTTCATCCAGAAGAAGCACTTCGTGTTCTAGACGAAGTACACCAGGGGGCATGTGGTAACCATCCCAGGGGACGATCCCTAGCATATAAAGCGATGAGGCAAGGATATTATTGGCCCACTATGAAAGCAGATGCAATTGAATTTTCTAAAAAATGTGACAAGTGTCAACGATATTTACCTATACCTCATGTACCGTCCGAGCGGATGACCCCAGTTGATCGCCCTTAGCCTTTTGCTCAGTGGGGGGTCGATATCATCGGGCCCTTACCCATGGGAATGGGACAAAATAAGTTCGCGATTGTGGCGGTTGATTACTTCACCAAATGGGCCGAGGCAGAACCATTAGCCAAGATTACTGAGAAATAAACTACCAAGTTTATATGGAGAAATATTATATGTCGTTATGGAATCCCCCACACTATAATCACCGACAATGGAACGCAGTTCGACAACGCAGCCTTTGATGAATTTTGTGAAAAATGGAAGATACGTAATCTCCGCACTTCTCCATATCATCCTCAGGCGAATGGGCAGGTCGAGGCAGTGAATAAGATCATCAAGCACCATTTAAAGACCAAGCTAGGTGAATGTAAAGCGGTGTGGCCAGAACTCCTGCTAGAAGTATTATGGGCATATAGAACCACGGCTTGTACATCAACAGGTGAAACCCCTTTCTCCTTAGCATTTGGTGTCGACGCAGTGGTACCAGTGGAAATTCAAGTGCCCTCGTATCGGATCGAGCAGTATGACCCCGCGAGTAATCAGGAAAACCTCCGACTTCATCTCGATCTCTTGGAAGAGCGAAGAAATGCTTCCCAAGTACGAGTGGCAGCATATCAACAACGTATTGCTCGTTATCGAAATGCTAGGGTTCGGCCTAGATCCTTCCAGCCCGGAGATTTGGTACTAAGGTAAAATCTCGGAGTTCCCGCTCGTTCACTGGATCCAAATTGGGAAGGCCCGTATCGGGTTATTAGGATTGTGCGACCCGGTACTTATTACCTTGAAGACATGCAGGGAAAGCCCGTACGTCGCCCTTGGCACGTGGAGCATTTGCTACGATACTATCCCTAGATTCAATGTAGTTCATAACATTTTATGAATAAAGCGGAAGATATATTTTGGTCGCTACTCCATTTACTTGGACATGAATAGCCCTGAAGAGGATGCATACAATCCCTTGGCCAATTGCCTACCTTTGGTAGGGTTTAATTCACCTAGGATGGTCGCATTTCCATTTCATGGGTGACCATCCTACCCTCGATAAACTTGGAGTCTCAATCGATAGATCAGTCTATCTCCACGAAGGTATGGTCATCACGACCCCCCGGATTGAACATAATACATCTCTCAATCGATAGATCAGTCTATCTCCACGAGGGTATGGTCATCATGACCCCCCGGATTGAGCATAATACCTCTCTCAATCGATAGATCAGTCTATCTCCACGAGGGCATGGTCGCTACGACCCCCTGGGTTGAGCACAACTCATTGCAACAGCAAAGCATTCAGTGCACAAAGGAAAAGAAACTAAACAAGAACGAGAAGGCAATCATTGCATGAAAGGGAGAGTACACGAGGACAACACTTCCAAAAATATCTTTTCATTGATGATAAATGTTTACAATATTTGCTCACGAGTACAAGAGAGGAAAACAAAAAGAAGATCAATCTCTTGGAGGACCTGTGCTCTTGACTTCAGGGCCCATTTCTGGAGCCCCTCCAGCTTGCGTGGCTTCAGTCACCTCGTTCTCAGCAGCAGCTTGCTCTTCTGCAGCTATGATGGTCGCGACTCGACCAAATTCCCCCATATCAAAGGATGGGATCATTCGTTGCACTACTCTTAGCGCAAAGTCGCGACCAGCATCATACGACTCGAATCTTTCGTCGTCATATAGCTGCGAAGTCCGGAACTCGGAAATAGCCCGAGGACCTTCCTCCGAGAGCATTTTTACAAGGGCGACTTTCTCCTCGTCCCAGTGGATCGAGTCATCCTTGAGCTGTGCAAGAGCGGAGCGCTCCTTTTCCAAGTTGTCGTTGGCTTCTTTGAGCTGCGACCTGGCCTCCGCAAACTGCTCCTCCAGCGAGATCTTGTCTTGGCGAAAGATCTCTCTCTCTCTCTCTCTCTCAGCCTTCTCCTTCAAACCCGTGAGCTTCACGAAGTCTGAGTCCAAGGCCTGATACCTGTCGGTCAGGACTTGGATTTTCTCGATGAGGATCTTCTTCTCCTCATCTCTCTTCGCGATCACCGCCTCACGGGCCTTGAGCAGCTGATCTCTCCCTTGAACTGCCTTCTCCAAGGCAGTCCTCTTCCCTTCAGCTTCATCTATCATGCGACGGGCGGCAACGATATCACGCCTCGTTCGCAGGATAAGATCTAAGCCCTGCAAAAGTAATGAAAAATGTGAGAAAGCATTCTAGAACATCATAGATTAAAGCAGGTCTTGGCAGAGTCTCACCTGAACCATCCTCACCCCCGCTTTGAGGAAAAGGTTCTCAGGGCTTGGCTCGGGAAGAGAGCCAAAAGCTTGGGGGGGACGTTCTCGAATAAAAATTTACATACTGGATGGAGGTGGCGGGGAATAGAATATGTCCCGCTCCTTGACGGTTGGGCAACGACCAACCTGGCCGGCTCGCGAGGTGGAGGCATCGAATCGCGAGCAGGTCCCTGCTCGGCAGCAGGGATCAGTTCGCGAGCAGGAGCCGGCTCTTGAGGCTCTATCTGCTCTCGAGTCTCTTCAGCTGGGGGGCAGCTGGACCCCGCCCCATCCGGGGAATTGTCAGCAATGTTAATTACTGGCGGTCCAGGTGCGACCACCAGTGAGGGAATAGTGGGCCCAGCCGGGGCCCCCGCCATGCTCGGGGGAGGGGCAGGCTGATCGCTACCCGTGCGGATGGATGATTGAGATGGCTCGGCAGGTGTTCTCTTCTGCTCTTGGAGCTTGTGCCCTTCAGTCGGGGCAGCAGACCCCTCTTCTCTCCGGCCTTCGTCATCTCAACCTCTCTTCTGGATATTAGGCCTGCTGCTGCAAGTCGCGAAGGAGACAAGCAAGCCTCGATGTGCCTATCACCAACAGGCACCTTGTACACCTTGACAATCTTCTCGTTGATTCCTCCCTTTAGATTTGGTTTTCTCAAGGCCGGGATACCTGCGAGCACAAACAGAGGTCAGAGAATGGAGTAAAACCCTAAAATCCTAACTGAAGAAAACTGCACAATGCGGGATTGTGCCTACCTTCACAGAAAAAATGGGTAACACCTGGACCTCTGGAGGAAGCAGACTCCCAGTTCCCGGAAGCGTAGAACCACCGTTTCCTCCAGTCGGGATAGTTCGAGGAGGGTTTCCCCAGCACGAAGTTATCCCGGTGCCAGTAACACAAGTAATACCAGCCTTCGCTGGAGGGTGCCTTTTTCAGACGGAACTCCTCCGCTGTAAGCTCCCCGTTGCCGGCCTGAGCCCAGAGGGCAAAGGAACCCAGGACTACCCTCCATCCGTTCACAATGAGTTGCCCGGGGGCAATCTTGTAACACCGGAGTACGTCGTGTATGAAGGGATGGAGGGGGAGGCGTACCCCCAGGATGAGTTGGTACTCGTAGAAAGCTACACATCCTGGGGGAGGGGACTCTGGTGTCTCCCCATCTCCGGGCAATCGGAGAGTGACTGAGACAGGGATCAGGTATCTCTCCCATAACTCAGCCAGCCGGTCCTCCGATAAAACAGAAGGATATCCGGCTGCTGTGTATCTCCCTGCCGGAACCCTCGCACTACTAGAAGCAGAGGATTCCGGAGTAGCATCACCTAGTGGGACGGTGGTCTCGTCAGAGTTCCCAGCCATGAGAAGATAAAAAGAAAAGAAGAAAAAGGAAATATACCCAAGTAAACAGAAAGAGGAAGAAGAAACACCGAAGGGAGAAGATGAAAATGGAGATGACAGGAGAATTCTTTTTCTTCGAAAAAACTTCTGTAGAAAAATAGAGGAATGGCGGACTCCGTATATTTATAGGCAATCATTCCGCCGCATCTGGTGATACGTGGCAGCCCCTCCTTCGGCGTAGCACTTGAGCAGGCACGCCCATTAACTCCCCTGACACGTGGCAAGTGCCCCTTCATTTTTCGTCTGCGGAAAGGCTGCGGAAAGCTGGCGCTCATTAATTCCAGCCCATCATGTATGGTTCCATTCTCGATGAAGACAGTGGACGGTTACGTGTGGAAGAAAGCTAAGTCCTTCCCTCAAGAATTCTTGGCGGCAAGGACTTGGGGGGCATCTGTTACATGCAAAATGATGGAGACTACTCAGCTGTTAAGAGTATATACGGAAGTACCCATCCGACTCTCGAGATCATCCGCTCAAGAGTCGCAGATCGGGTAAATACGTAAGTACCCATTCGACTCTCGAGATCATATGCTCGAGAGTCGCAGATTGGATAAGTGAGGGACGCCCATTCGACTCTCGAGATCATATGCTCGAGAGTCGTAGGATGGATAAATACGGAGCATCTATTCGCAAGGCCTCGAGCACCCATAGCCGATAGTCAGATAAAGCAAAGATTCCCTTCTTGATCCGCGAGCAGACCTTCTCACAAGTCGTTAAAAGGTGTTACGTCAAAATGAGTGAGCACTTGGACTCGCGACCATGTTCCAACATGCGAACAGCTTTTTTGCGGCGACATCTCTTAGCTTCAGTACCAGCACCCGATTCCCGTCGAGCAGCTTGTCCAATCCTTCTGCGATGCCAGGCAGGGCTACACCCAGTTCGGTGGTTTCCGTCCTGTCGGCGTCTCCTTCCTTTTCGCTGGCTATGACTCCAACTACGGTTTCCAGCTCTACATGAGCGATCAGCGCTACTACTAAGCCTACCGGCAGCCCGTATAGGTCAGTTTTGGGCTTATCTTCTCTGGTGGTTCCGGATCTCAAGGGATGGCCATCAAGGAACGTAATTGCCGAAATAAGTCATTGGGTTAGATCTCATCTCTAAGGATGAGGATCTTATCCCGCGAAATCAGCGGGATCTCAGTATCGTACACGAAATCAAAGGGATCTCGATATCTTACGCACCAGATTGGATCGCTTCAGATCTATAAGAAGGGATGACTCCATTAAAAGAAAGGTACACACAATATTCGATCTCTGTCCCGTTTTGCCTGGATACTCTTCTTCTTGCTTTGACCTGACTTAAGCATCGGAGGGCTAACGGCTGAACCCCAGCCACCCTTAGTTGCTGTCTGTCTTCTTTCAGGTTTGGCGGAGAAAATCTCTGTTGGAGAGAAGGTGAACGTCCGGAGGATCCTGTTATAAAATCTGACATTAACAGCATATCTTTTTGCTGGCTAACCCTTGTCAATTACTAACAAAAAGGGGGAGAATCATCCCACCTAGAAGGTCCGATTATATCTTTTTGCAGGACTTTATAGGTGCAATCACTGAGGGGGAGATTTTAAAGAAAATCGTGTATGTACATGTCCTTTTGTAAAGATCATTTTGTATATCTATATAAACATGTAATGGGGTGTACTTTTCTTTCTGTTTAAGGGTCTATCATGACTTGGAAGTCATGATGAGTCGAGGATAGATGTTGTATCACGCAATTGACAAAGGGGGAGATTGTTAGTACACTTTATTTTGTCAATTGTTGTTCCATCTGGTTGCGTCTTGTCTTGTGAGCCCCATTCGAAGAATTGAAGCTCAAGACTTGAAGTCTATGCTACTTCCCTTGCTCAAGCTCAAGCAGAAACAAGATCTCAGGTAAGTTGCATATAGATCGACCTTAGGAATCCCAAAACATCAATGAATGGTGTAATTATCAACCTATCTCAACCCATTCTTTCTCGACCGTATAGCTCAAGTTGATTAGACTTATTTCTTTCTGGCAAGGTGCTTATATCATAATTGAAAACATTGTCCAATCCTTGGACTCCATGCACTATCATTTCATGCTAAATATTTAGCTGAGTTGCCTAGGTTACAAGGTTGCTGACCGGTCTGGACTAATCAAACAGACCCTTAAAGTGAACTGCTGTTGATGAGTGTAAACTCCAAGGCAGCCGACTGGTCTTGACCGGTCGGACTAACCACTTCATTCTGTCTAGCAGCCTTCACTTGAAATGACCAGCCTCACTGAATAGAATGCCGACTGGTCTTGACCCGTCGGCCTCGCAGGTCAAATATGTCCAGCAACCATTGCTGTAGAGGCCTGGCAAGACATCCGACTAGTCTTGACCGGTCAATCAGTATAGCAAGATGTATACAGTAGCCTTACTGCATTATTTTGGGAAGCCATCCGACCGGTCTTGATAGGTCGAACAGGCTCAAAAAAATTATCCAGAAGCAATGCAGCCTTCAGCTGGCTGGCCATCCGACCGGTCTTGACCGGTCGGTCAGATCCAAAATAAGTTCCAGCAGCTGTCTTTATGCCTAACCTATCCGACCAGTCAGGCTACTCTCTGACAGGGGGGGGGGGGGGGGGGGGGGGGGGGGGTGATTAGGACCTTTTGTAATTCTTTTCGCCAACTTAAACAATTTAACAAATTTCACTAAGTAAGCAAGAACACTTCGGCTTCTAAGCCTAAGTGGGTCCAATCACAAGACTAGCATATGGTTAAGCAATAAACAACCTAGTCTAAATATGCATAGACAATCCAATGATTTTAGTAATCAAGCTCCTAATCTATGTAACCTATGTAGACTTATGAGAATGGATCAATGAGCTCAAGTCTACACAACTAGTGAAAGTACATCTTGTGTGTGGATGTGCCTATCATACATTCCTATCAAGCATTCATAATTAAACAATTAAACTTATGTTCGCTCACCTCAAGTGCAAGATTATGATGTAGTAATAAATCTCAGTAAGACCGAGGTCGATCCACAGGGAAAGAGGTAAACAATTCCAACTAATCTTATAACTAGAACCTAAGAAGTTTAGGAAAATAGTTTTTCACATGAAATAGGAAAAATATGAAAATAAGAAGAACTAGAGCATCAAGGATCCACTTGTAGTAGTCTAATGCCAATCCATTCATCCAAGTACAACACAATTAGAATCGAAGTCCTATCTCTCATCTAATTGGAAGATATAACATTCAAGTACAAACAGTCCCACTTAAATCTGGAAATCAGATTTCTAGTTCTAATGAAGTACATAGAACTTGAACTTGTAGCCTTCGGAGTAACAGCCATGCCTATGGACTATGGCATGCTCAAGGGTTACTACAATTCGAATTCAAACAACCCAATCATGGTAATCTTAGAGAATTGCAAGGATCTCATGTCCGGAGCACACAAACTCTCATAAAACTTCTAAAAAACCAAACTTTATTCAAACTAGAACTTTAAAATCCATAATTAAAGTAAAGGGTACTTGAAGTAAAAGAATTAAAGCATTGAAATCAACTACAAATTTCACCTCTAGCTCTAGCGAAGAGGTTAGCTAAGGAAAAGCATATTAAAACTAGAACTAGAACTAAGAAAAGGAAGAAAAACTAGCTGTAGGAGGCTAGGTAGCCTCCTAGGACATGAACTCCTGGCTTCCCATGTCCTTGACTGATTTGGAATAGAAGAGAGCACCTCCTTTATAATACAGCAAGAGTACTGCAACATAACAGATTTTGTTTCTCTTTGTACGGCTTAACCAATGGTCGGATTACCTTCAAATTGTATTTGTAGCTTTCTTGTAATGTGATCTTCCTCATAGATGATTTAGATTTCCAAAATTATCTTCTGAATGGGCCCACCAATCAGATTATCGACCGCCTCTCAAAATCACGCAATTCAGGTACCTTCAGAAACAGTCATCTTGCTTTCAACGCCCCGGAGTGTACAGAGGTCGGATTGATCTCAAATTTTGAACATTAGTAGAAAACTTCCTCCACTACATGATGAACGGATTAGATTGTCCAAAATAATTCCAGAATGTGGTCCGAAAATTAGAACACTCAGGCCTTTTATAAAGTCTGCGCAGTTGGATCTTTCTGGATAGTCCATCTTTCTTCAACCGGTACGATCAAACCACACATCCTTTTGATCTGAAACTTTTGTGGTTATTCATATATGGATGTGGTCTAAAAGATGGTTAAAGTATATTCTTCATATCATCAATGATGGGTCACCTGGACCGGCCCAGAGTTGAACAGCAAAATTTGAAACTTTCTGGACAGTTCGTATTGTTTTGGCCACCACGATCAATCCGTAGCTCCGATCGACACGAAACCACTTGGGTTATTTCGGCGTCGAGCTCCTCTTCGACATGGATGTGTTGGATTTCCAAATATCATCAAGATGGGCCCAAAAAACTGGTCCGAAAAATCAAAAACGGGAATAGATTGCTGTCTGAAATCTGGAAGACTGAAATTACATGGCCGACCGGTCAAGACCGGTCGAACAGGGCTGGTCAACCGGTCTTGACCGGTCTAGACCTGTCTGGCAGGTGTCCAGGGAGTGCAGCCGACCGGATCGAACCCAATTTCTGCATTGTTTCTTCTTTCTTTTTTTCTCTCCTTCCTCTCTCTTTGCTTTTTTCTTTCTTTGGCCCACCTTGGGTCTTCATCCAAGGCTCCTAAATGTCTCTTCTTGGTCTTCAATTAGATGAAGTCTGCTCTTATTCCTACAATCACAAAACCTGTATTAGATGGGCCTTTTAAACATGCAAACCATGCATATAATGTGATGTAATGGGCCATATCATGTATAAATTGGAGGTTCAACACACCCCCCAACCGGCTTTTTGCTAGTCCCGAGCAAAACATGCGTGAAACAATTTCAAACCTCCAAACCAACTCTCCTTCAGAAACCATGTTTCTATCCATTCCAAGACATACAGTATAAAATTTGGAGAAATTAATTGATAGAAGGTGAAACCTTAAATCTCAAAGCATAATAAGTGTCTACATGAAATTCCCGCTGATTAATATATAAATAGAAGAACTCGAACAACTTCAACCTAGTGTGCATAGTGAAAGTTTATCTCATGAGTTTCTGGGATTATCTTCTTCATACATCAACTAAACTATAGATCTCAAGGTGTATAGAGCAACAACAAGCCTATGACAGGAATTTGCCTTACCGTCCTTCCGACAGCTTTCACACTACGTCCCATTTTCGTCTTTGGTTACGGGTAGACCATCCCCCGGTTGGTAATAGGTAGCCCTTTTCGGAATTTTCCACCATTTTTCCATCATTCCCAATTTCATCCTTCCTTTTCCTTTTTCTTTTAAATTAGATAGGATTTTTAGAAATCCATATCTTTGTTATTTTCCCATGGACAAGGATGGATAAATTACCCCGGCTTGGTTTCTCAACACCTTAAATCAAAGTCTAGCTAATCCACAAATCACATAATCCTTTCAACCCATGAAAATCGTGTAATGTGAACTAGGTGTAAAAGTGTTCAAATTTTCTATCAATCACATAAATAGGGGAATTCACATATAAAACCATTATATTAAGAGAAGTTCAAAACTTGCAACATCACTCACTTCGTATCTCCTCTTCTTATACTCGTATCATCCCAAATGCATAGAAACAAAGTTTTCCAAAAGAGTTTTGAATTTTTAGAAAATTCAAAAAAATTTGCACATATGATGCTCGAAATATTGCAAACTGCTAGATGAGGAATCTCATCTCCCCCCCCAACCAAAATCTTACATTGTCATCAATGTAATAAGATATAAAATAAGCATGACATGAGAGCAATGAAATAAAACAAAGGAAAGTGAGAACGAGAATACCTGAGGTAGCAAGTTGATCAATGCTAGCATCTTTCATTGTCTCGATGAGACTTATTCAATCATAATTTCAGAAAAATAAATCCTAACCTACCTACCTACCTTTGATTAGTCCGATCGACTACATGATCAAATTTGAGCAGTATCTTCATGAATTTCAATAAATTTCTCGTGAGGACCATCTAAAGTCCTGCTCGACAGTAAACATGTGTGCTTCTTATCATTGAAGTCCAATCGTATTGTGCACCACATGCATAAAAGGAAGAGATAAGAGCAGCAAAAAGATATCTCCTCAAATTCTGATATGGGTTATGATCGATAAAAAACGGGTCCTCACAATCAGAATTTTCAATGGGCTGAAGGACCCATGATGGTGGAGAGACATTCATCGTGTATTCTTCAGTTAAGTTGTCTCCTCCACAATTTCAGAATTATGTGGTGCTTCCACAAACAATGGTAAAGAATGTAAATCAATGGAATTGTGTTCTTCAGGCACCGACACCATGTCTAACAAAATGTCCAACTCCTTAATCATCTCATCATCAAGATCATAAGTGTAAGACCCGTACCCTGAATTGCCCTCCATACGTTTAGTTTTCGGTACTGGTACGTCCCGAATGGACCAGATTAGAGAGCCTTGATCGCGACCTTGATTTAGTACCGCAACGACCTAAGACTTGTACCCTTGCGACCGCGCAGGCGCCACGATTCCAAGGCCACGCGGCACGCCCCATTGTAATACCCGGTGTGTGAGATGCGTACTTTTGAGCAATCCGAGCTGGGCCGCGCAACGCAAGTGTGGCGTGGGCCCCACTTGCACAAATCCCAACAACTTGTCAAATCAATCACCATCACTCTCACCATATTCCTATCATTACCCTAGCCTACACACACCAACTCCAACCCATACCTCTCTCACCAAAGTCAACTCCAACCCATTCCTCCCATGTCCTCTCCCATCATCATCATCATTACATCATGCACCCCCCCTTCCCATACAAGAGCCATACGTAGGGGGGGTGGCCTTCTCATTTTTTTTGTTTGCAAGGAGAGAGAAAGAGATTTGAGAGAGAGAAAGAAGAGAGAGAAGTAGAGAGATTTAGAGGGAGATCAAGAGAGAGAAAGAGAGAGTTAGAGAGATTAAAGGAGGAGATCAAGCTTGGAGGACCCCGATCATCATCCAGACAGTCCGATCGGCAATCCAACCGTCCGACCATCATTGTGAGTGCAATCTTCCCCCTTTTTCTCGTTTACCTTTCATCTTATTTCCTTGGGCCCACCTTGTGATGGGCAATGAGATGGATGAGTTGGATCATCCATGATTGGCCCCACTTAACTATAATAATAATAATAATAATAATAATAATAATAAAAAGAATGAGGAGATGCCGCTAGACAGCCAACTTCCAGAGGACGCTGTTGCCCAGCAGCGCTGGGTGAAGCCCCTTTTTGGGCATTGTCGGTTGCCCCCACTTGTGGGACACCCTGATGTATAGACTTAATCCACACTGTCCGTCTGTTTCTCTAGCCCATGTTAGATCTGGACACAAAAAATGAAGCAGATCCAGATCGTAGGTGGACCACACCATAGGAAAACATTGGAGATAATGATGTGGACTGCTGAACTTCTTTGGCCCACCTTGATGTTTGTAGGCGCCGTAGCACACCCAATATAGGGTTCTTTGGGTCCCCCATGAGATGGGGAACCTGATGGACGGATTGGATCTTCACTAAGTGGGCCCCACCTGAAATAAACTTAACAAAAAAAGGGTGAAAGAACGTCCAGACGCTGGACGTTCACAGCGTTTGGGACGCTGGAACCGTCCAGCGTCAGGACGGCTGGAATGGGGTCCCCACTCGTGGGACCCACCTTGATGTTTTTGTTGTATCCACACCATCTATCGATTTTCCCATATCATTTTATGGCCGGGGCCGAAGAATGAAGCCGATCCAAATTTTTAACGGACCGCACCACATGAAACAGTGGAAATAATGATGTTTACTGACAGAATTTGTTTGGCCCACCTTGATGTCTGTGGGCCATATCATACGCCCAATATAGGGCTTATTGGGACCCCAAGGGCTGGGGAACCTGATAGTCGGAGTGGATCACCCTTATGTGGGCCCCACTCGGTCAAAACCTCAGAAACAAAAAAATAAAATAAGGCACTAGACGTCCAGCGTCTGGACGTTCTGACGCTGGAACGTCCAGCGTCACTTGACAGTGAATGGGGTCCCCACTCGTGGGACCCACCTTGATGTTTGTGCTCCATCCACGCCGTCCACTTGTTTTCCCATATCATTTTAGGGCCAGGCCCCAAATTTGAAACTGATCCAAATCTTAAGTGGACCGCACCGCATAAAACAGTGTAAGTAATGATTTCTACTGTTAGAAATCTTTCGGCCCACTTTGAAGTTTCTAGACCGAATCATATACCCAATATTGGGCTTATTGGGTCCCCCATGAGATGGGGAACCTGATGAACGGAGTGGATCAGACCCATGTGGGCCCCACTTGATATGAACACAAGAAAAAAAAGAGAAAGAAAATAAGAAAAAGAGGCAGAGCCTGACGCGCTGGGCGTACCCGCGTCCTTGGACGCTGGCTCGTGCCAGCTGGTGGCCCAGTCGTGGGTCCCACCATGATGCATGTGCTGTATCCACACCGTCCATCCAGTTGGGGAAATCATTTTAGGGCATGACCCCAAGAAGGAGTCAGATCCAAGTCTCGAGGGGGCCCCACCACAGAAAACAGTAGGGACAGTGACCCTACGTTGAAACCTTCCTATGGCCCACCATGATGTTTATTTGAGATCCAACCTGTTCATGAGTTCACACATGCATGTAAGAAGGGAAAACAAAAATATCAGCTTGATCGAAAGCTTGTGGGCCCCACTTGAGGTGAGGATATAAAAAATAAAAATAAATAAATAAAAAATATGAAAGCTGGCCACTGGACAGACAGCGTCCAGGGGACGCTGCTGCCCAGCGGCGTAGCCCTCTGGGCATGGCAATGGGCCCCACTCGTTGGGCCCACCTAGAATGTATGTGCCTTATCAATTCCGTCCATATGTTTTTCCGGCTCATTTAGTGCCTGAGCCCAAAAGTTAAGCATATCCAAACCTCAAGTGGGCCATGCCACAGGAAACAGTGGGAATAATGATTTCCACCGTTGAGACCTTCCCAGGCCCTACAGTGGTGTTTATTTGTCATTAAACCTGTTTATAAGATCACATGTATATGGATGAATGGAAAAATAAAAATATTAGTTTGATTCAAAACTCTTGGGGCCATTTGGGTGCTATGCTCTGTGGGTCCCACCACGATGTATCTGTTTTATGTATGCCGCCCATCTGTTCTTCCATATTATTTTAGTCCATGGGCCCTCCAAGAAAAGATGAGGTAAATACAAACCTTAAGTGGACCACATTGTAAGAAACCGTGGCCATTGATGCCCACCTTTGAAACCTTCCTTGGGGCCATTGTAATGTTTATTTTTCCTTCCAACCAAAGGTGATGGGGCCCAACTTTGGGTCCCACCTTGATGAATGTTGGGTATACCTTGTCTTTCTTCTTGGCAGGGGTGTGGGCCCAGTTTTGGGTGGGCCATATGTAGAAATAAGGGTGATTGAATGCCTACCATTGAAAACTTTACAGGACCCATCTGTTATGTTTATTTACCATTCTTCCTGCTCATAAGTCACCCAGCCATGGGTGGGGTTCCACACGTGCGGTGTGAGGGCCCCACCATGGTGTTTGGTTACCATCTCACTTAATTAGTGGAAAAGTACAAATATTGGGTTGATCCCAAACTGTTGGGGCCCATTGATGTATGTGGCTTCCCCACTCCTTTGTACGGTTATACCTAACCACGGGTCCACCTTGTTATGCAT
The DNA here is from genome assembly GCA_003013855.2 of Liriodendron chinense. Classification (NCBI taxonomy): domain Eukaryota; kingdom Viridiplantae; phylum Streptophyta; class Magnoliopsida; order Magnoliales; family Magnoliaceae; genus Liriodendron; species Liriodendron chinense. The sequence goes on from PVNU02003124.1 coordinate 190,156, forward strand.
GTGTTCTATCCACGTCAGCCATTGGCCACCATGGTGCGATATGTATGTCGGCCATCCATAAGGACCGCCTTAATTTTTGTGCTTGATCCAAACCATCCAAATGAATGGACCCTAGCATGTTATGTACAGGATGGCCTTAGGACCACCTCTGTGTAGGTGTTCGAATGACCGCGTTGTCCATCCCGTGGATCCACCTTGATGATTAGTTGTGTAAACCCTTATTGAAAGGTCATCCTTAGAGTTTGCTTGATCCAAGTCACAGGGCTACTTTCTTAAACTCACCCTGTTGAACCGTCTTGTCAATTCACCTTGTTAACTCACCATGTTGACCCGTCTTGTCAACCTGCCTTATTGACTCACCTTGTTGACTCACCATGTTGATTGATCTTGGTAACTCAGCTTGTATACTCATATGACTCACCCCTTCTACCCTTGTACCCAACTATTAAAGACTACCATATTGTGTATATCTCATCCACACCGTCCGTTTACCTATAGGACGAGTATGGGGCTCATCCTCGACGTTCGTATGTCATCTAGGCCATCCATTATATGGAGCCTATCTTGTAGTATGAGGTTAGACCTGTCGTCCCTTTTTGCACCTCATTGTATTGACCATCTATCTCAGATTACCCTACCATGTATGATCCTCTGTCATGACCTGTCTATCTTGCAACTCGTTCTATGACATTCCTTTTACGGACCATTATTGTGTTCATCTCCACTGTACTACAGGATTATGGGTCTCGGCATGATTTTGAGTATTCCACTCTTGCCGCTCAAGTAGGTTCTACCTTTGATGTGTCGGTAGTGTTTTCAATCATTTTCTTTCCATTTGGGTTATCTGAATATTGAAGGTAAATCCACACCGTTCAGTTGTTGGACCGTCTGTATTGTTGTATACCATCCATTTAGAGTCTTATCTCTTTATGTTTCCTTGTATTATAAGTGAATTATCTTTTTATGCTATTTTTAGTAGGTCTGTTGCCACACGTAGTGTTATTTGGAATACTCTTATGCGATCTATATAGTATATGCTTTGACGACCACTATGCATGTGTAATGAGTATGCATCCCGAATCACCATTGTTAGTTGGGGACCACTAGGGCATAAACGCATTCATAAAGCATTCGAGATGTAGTCGCGCAAATGTAATTCACGTGCTCTCTATCGCAAACCTCTCCAATAGGTATGGGACTATTCGAGGACAGGAATCTATCATCCTGACTTACACTGTATGGTAGGCATAACTTAGCATACCTTGTAGCCCTTGGTGCGAGATTCCCTGGCTAGCGACATCCCGCACTATGACTCGATCATTCATATGTGTCCCCTCATCTTAATCATATCTCAAATAAGTTGGACTAGATTGATTTATATCCATCGTGGTAGATGGACTACTTGTTGGCACTCATACTGTATACTTGACTCATGCATCATGAATGCTTGGCTCATCTGATTGTCATGTATCAACCGGCCATATCGGTCGTGATTGTCGTGCAGTTCATTACCAGCTGATGGTGACATTGTGTTTGAGACCTTATAGTTTTATGGTGCTCTTTGGAGACTTGCACGGGCATGTCGTCCCACGTTTGTATGCATGGTTGCATTTCGCACCGTCTGCTTGTGCTGCATATAGCATGGTTACTACGTTGCAACCACAGCTCCATCATGGTTTGCAGAACACCGGAAATATGTGATCTTTAAACTGGATGCCAAAGATGTCCCTGGGTGAAAGTCCCTGATCCCGTTGGTACTAAGGTGGGTGCTCCATTCAAGGACCGGGTGGTTTAATCATACACCAGTATGCCGAATACCAAACGGCGGTGTTTTCCACTGCACCTGGTCAGTTTGGAAGGAGGTCTGACCTAACCTGCCGGAAGAGTGTTGGCAAAGTGGGTTGAGTTTGACCAGCTGTGAGTAGGTCCGCTATTGCACCAGATAGGCTTTGGCATTCTACTGGTGAGTAGTGAGGTCTGTGAGACCCCGATGATGTTCCGTTTCAGAGATGGTATTGGTATCAGTGATGTGACTAATGTTCTGTATGGTGTGGGACGGTCCTGACGTGGGCGGGTGTGATGTGGGCGGGGCTGTAAGCCTGGGCGAGCTACCACACTGGGTGAGCTACCAGTTCCGAGTCCTGCATTGCTTGGGCGATTGCGTTATGACTGTTCGTATCTGGACCACTGTACTTAGAGGTGGTGATTTACATTCATGCATTGAATCATTATATGCGACATTAGGTCCTGTAGGCCATTGCATAGTATGAGTATATAGCCTTGGTAGGCTGGTTACCTATATTGCATGCTTGCATAGCCATGGCAGGTTAGTTATCTGTATTGCATGCTTGCATAGCCGTTGTAGGCTGGTTATTCATATCATATGATCGTGTAGCCTAATTAGGCTAAGTTTTGGTTTAGATTTCTCATCATGCTTTACTGCTTACTCTGATATTTATCATGTTTGTCATACGCATTGTGCACGCACACACGCACTCACAAAGCTTCGTTCGAAGCTTATGCGCGTTTGTTACGCTGCAGGTTATACCAGAGTGTATCAGCAACGTTGAGTTGGAGTTGGGAGTGCAATAGCAGGAGGTGCCGGATTGTGCACAGTTTTTATATTTACGCATTGTGTATTTACTTTTTAGTACTGTATATAAACGAAATGATTTAGTGGAAATATTGTGTTTGTCTTTGATGGTACTCATATGGTGATGCTCATGTTTCAAAAAAAAAAAAATTCAGACCCTAAAATCCTCCTTGTGGTATCCCAGGATCGGAACCTGGCGTGTGGGGTTAGGATCCGAGATCGGGGTACTACGGAGGCTGCCACCTCTGAATTCGGGTTATAGCGAATGGACGTCGAGAACCGAATTTGGGGCGTGACAATAAGATTGGGCCAAGCACTCCTCTAGGGAATCGAGATAGTCGGATGAAGGATCATGATCTTACTTGAGTGAGTGCAAAAATTCAATTTCGATGGTGAGGGACTCGCCCTCCATAGAGTGAAATTCTTCCAAACTAGGTTCTCCATAACTAGTATGAGGCACCAAGTCGAAAGTATGCAAGGCTTTAACAATCTCTTGAATAATGGGGTCGTTTGAATTTTCAAAGTGAGCCAAGCATTCATTTAAAGAATCTGAATTTTCACTCATGGGAGTCTCATTCTCCACATTAAAATTAAGCATGTCAAGTTGGTGGAGTGACTCAAAAATATCAACCTCGGTCATCTCTCTAGCATGCGTATCCTCTAAAGACTCATAATCATTATGCCCTTGGGAAAAAGAAACCATAGGTTCATAACCATTCACCAAACCCTCATTGTAAGCAACCCCACTACCGCTTTCAAATTTTATGGATTCCTCGGGTTCGTCAACCGTCATTGAAATATCTTCATCATTAAGTTCAAAGCATCCAAAAGAAATAGTGGACTCACCATAATTGATGATAACATTGGGATCATCGAAATCAATCTCCTCTAAAAGTCTATTCATTAAATCCGAAGAAGGTGGGACTTGAGTAGCCCCATCCTCCTCATTAAAGGGGATTGATTTGATGCCCCCAATTTCGGGCTCAACGTCTTCACAAGATGGCGAGTAAGCTTAATTTGATTGTTCATCTACATACTCATTCCATATTTCCTCAAGTATTTGTGTATACTTATCATCAAAAGAGGAAGACGTTTTAGGGTGATTGTTAATAACCATGGTTGGTTCCTCCCTTGAACAAGGAGAATGGTGGTTTTCCCAATTAAGACCGTACGCATTATAGGATGAAAAGTTCTATGATGGTTGATAGGCATATCCATACAAGTAATCACGCATTGTCTTAACCGGTTGGCTACTATTCACCTGTTCCTTTTGTTGTTGCACACCTCCTACCATAACCGGTGGAACACTCATGTTATTTTCAATCCGGTAATCACGTAATGTTTTTCCCGGATGATTATCCAATTTTGCTTCATTCCGGTATTCCCCCATCGTCTTACGTTGTGTCTCAATATGTGTACTGTTTTCATTAATGTAATCACGCATCGTCTTACGTGGGGGGGTAGTGGAGGTTCTTTGAATCTCAGAAAGATATTCATGCTTGGAGGGATCCCGATCACAATGAGTTTAGGTCCCCCAATCCGACATCTCATCCTCCAAAAGGTAGTTATACGCATCATTCGTCCAATCATACATGATGAAATTTTAAGGAATTGGAAACTACCCTAATCTAGAAAAAAACAAAAAGAAGGGAGATGGGGAGATGTTACCCAATAGAGTGAGATCTATGCCAGCAACAATGTCCTACAAAATCAAACAAAAAATTGTCAGTAATGTAGAAAAAAATCAGAAAATCTACTTCTATAAAAACTAAAAATCCTACCTAACTAAAACTACTCTATAGCTACTAGAACAATTAGAACTGTTTAACCTTTTCCTCGGCAGCGACGCCAAAAACTTGTTCGCTCGCCTCAAGTGCAAGGCTGCGATGTAGTAATAAATCTCAGTAAGACCGAGGTCGATCCACAGGGAAAGAGGTAAACAATTCCAACTAATCTAATAACTAGAATCTAAGAAGTTTAGGAAAATAGTTTTTCATATGAAATAGGAAAAATCTGAAAATAAGAAGAACTAGAGCATCAAGGATCCACTTGTAGTAGTCTAATGCCAATCTATTCATCCAAGTACAACACAATTAGAATCAAAGTCCTATCTCTTATGTAATTGGAAGATATAACATTCAAGCACAAACAGTCTCACTTAAATCTGGAAATCAGATTTCTAGTTCTAATGAAGCACATAGAACTTGAACTTGTAGCCTTCGGAGTAACAGCCATGCTTATGGACTATGGCATGCTCAAGGGTTACTACAATTCAAATTCAAACAACCCAATCATGGTAATCTTAGAGAATTGCAAGGAACTCATGTCCGGAGCACACAAAATCTTACAAAACTTCTAAAAAACCAAACTTTATTCAAACTAGAACTTTAAAATCCATAATTAAAGTAAATGGTACTTGAAGTAAAAGAATTAAAGCATTGAAATCAACTACAAATTTCACCTCTAGCTCTAGCTAAGAGTTTAGCTAAGGAAAAGCATATTAAAACTAGAACTAGAACTAAGAAAAGGAAGAAAAACTAGCTGTAGGAGGCTAGGTAGCCTCCTAGAACTTGAACTCCTGGCTTCCCACGTCCTTGACTGATTTGGAATAGAAGAGAGCACCTCCTTTGTAATACAACAAGAGTACTGCAACATAACAGATTTTGTTTCGCTTCGTACGGCTTAACCAATGGTCGGATTGCCTTCAAATTGTATTTGTAGCTTCTTTGTAATGTGATCTTCCTCATAGATAATTTAGATTTTCAAAATTATCTTCTGAATGGGCCCACCAATCAGATCATCGACCGCCTCTCAAAATCGCGCAATTCGGGTACCTTCAGAAACAGTCATCTTGCTTTCAACGCCCCGGAGTGTACAGAGGTCGGATTGATCTCTGTAGACACCCCACCTTCGGCTACACTGTTGGTAGAGATAGCTGGTTGAACAGAGGACCATACCCCCAAATCCCAAGTCCAAACTCAGCCAAACTCACCCTTGTAAGCCCCATTCCATAGCCCAGTTCAAGCCTGAACCCAGTCAACCCAGTCCTAAACACCACCCTGAAAAACCCCCCATAAAAAAGGCCAGTAAAAAAAATCCCAAAAAAGTCAAACTCACTGAGTCAACTCGCTGAGTTAACCCGCTGAGTTAACCCGCTGAGTCAACCCGTCGAGTTAACCCGTCGAGTCAAAACACCGAGTCAACCCGTCGAGTCAAACCACCGAGTCGGCCCACTGAGTCAACTCACTGACTCGACCAGCGAGTCCAACAGCAGCCCCGAGGGAGCGGCCGTACTCGCTGGAAACCGAGGAGCGGCCGTACGGGCAGCCCATGGCAGGCCGCCCGGACAAAATTACGAGAGCTGCCACTCTCCGCTGCTATAAATACTCCCCTCCCCTTCTCATTTCAACATCCATTCGAACCCCTTCGAGTCCAAAGAGAGCCTGTCCGTCTGAGTCACCCTTTTCCACCCTTAGCCCATCTTTCCACCAAGGAGAGCCCGAGTGAGGAGAGTCTAGCCCTGGTCCAGCCCAGCCTGACCACTGGTCCAAGCCTCTCAAGCCACCCAAGTCTTGATCCAGCCACTCGAAGCAAACCCTTGCGACACCTCCGTCCACCCAGCTATCATTCATCTAGCATCATCTCATTTGCATCTAGCATAAGTGCAACATTTACTTTTCTTCCAACCCCCCTGCTTCACTACTAGCACCTTGATCCGTCAAGTACACATGCATATGTCTTTATATTAAGCACCTGTCAGTTCGAGCGTATGCTCTGGGCTTGCTCATTGTTGGAACCTGCCCATCAGAAACTCTTACTGTTCAGACCTGCATTCATGCTTCACCTTAAAACACCTTGATCATTCAAGCACACTGCATATGTCTTACATTAAGCACCTGTCAGTTCGAGCGTACGCTCTGGGCTTGCCCGTTGTTGGAACCTGCCCATCAGAAACTCTTACTGTTCAGACCCGCATTCATGCATCATGTCATTCATGAGAATATACGAGGATTAAATTAGACTTTCAAGTATTCGATCGATTCTGTGAAGTAAAGACCGTACTTCGGTACGGGCAGTGTGTGGGGTGCTTAACCTCTTCCCACCCTGTAACCGTGATCCCTTACCTTGAATCTCTGGCCGCAGATCAACAGGAGTCATTTTAGAGGAAGGAATCTTCGGATTCCCTTCTCTAACGTTTCTACGGGGTCTAGCCGACTATAGATTCGAAGTAACTGGCTAGTGGCGACTCTGGTCTTATATAAACTCATTTAAACATATCCAGCTTAACACGACAACCAAACGAAGCCCTCGAGAACGAGGCAAGCCAGTGGCACAAACGGCGATTTCACACTCACGCACCTCTTCTTCTTCTTCTTCCGAAAGGAAAGGGAGAACGACGTCGTGTGGGAGCGCGGGAAAATCGGCGAGGGTCCACAGAATGGCTACTCCACTGGGGAATAGCTAGTCCCACTAGTCGTGATCCGACTTGAAAACAGAATCCTTCCCGTACTTGAAAGTCATTAATCCTCATACAATCTCATCTGCATAGCATTCTACCCAGAACAAAAAAAAATATAAAAGATCCTAAAACCCAAACAAAAAAAAATAGAAAATTCCAAAAAAAAAAAAAAAAAAATCCCAAAACCCAAAAAGAGTATAGTCCTCACCATTGCGCCACCTCGGGCTCAACGTGTTCGGAGACAGCTTCCCTTCCGCAGCATAATCCGCACTCGGGCTCAGCAAGCCATGTCCGACTACGAAGAAGAAACTCATCACTTCTCTGCTCTCGAAATGACCGAAGCGCAACCTCCAGCGCAACAGCCCATTGATAATACGCCAATCATACAAGAATTGGCACAAGGAGTGAGAGCAATGCAAGAAATGCTCTTACAATTCATGCAAGCACAAGCCACCGCAGCAGCCAACAATCAAGTTGGCCCAGTTCAGCAATCTCAGCAACCATGCCGGATCCCTCCGGCCTCCAGTTCAAATCAAGCACAACCATCGGAGTCTGGCCAAGACTACCGACAGCAACCTCCTCAGCTCTTTGCTATGGGGCATCCTTCTCAATACCTTCCTGCAACAACGGGGCCATCTCAGAGCATCACAGTTGCAGGGACATCCAGTCAGCTTCCAGTCAATCTTGCAAACAACAATCTCAGTAGATCTCAGCATGTCCCCGCCGATGGGACACCTTTTCAATTCCAGCACATCCCCGCCGATGGGATTTCAATTCAATTTCCAGCAACAGGGACAGCACTGGCGAATGCCCACAACGGGGGTCAGTGTCAAGCCCACATCAATCAGCGGACAGTGGCGAATACCCAACAAGGGGGTCACTTCCCAACATCTCAGCCTCCTGCAAACAGGAGCACTTTTCAATTCCAGCACATCCCCGCCGATGGGATTCCAGTTAATTTCCAGCAATCTTTAATTCAGCAAAATCCAGTTAATTTTCAGCAATCTTCAATTCAACAAAATCCAGTCAATTTCCAGCAAGTTCCAGTTCAACCTTCAGTACAGTCTCCAGTTCAGTTACCATCATTTCAAGCACAAGTTCATCAGAATCCAGTTCAGTCATCAAATCAAGTTCAGCAACCCGCGGTTGCCTTTCAGCAAGCCCATAGGGTCGAAGACATCGACCACTATGCCGAAGAAGAACGTGCCTTACTCCAGGAGGCACCAGTCGCTCGAACAAATCACTCAGGACTGGACGAGTTGCGGGAGCAGTTCCAGATCTTACAAAATCAGCTTCAGCGACAGCAAGGAATCGACTTACCTTCGACCAAGTTCAGAGACTTGTGTCCTTTCCCAGATGCTCAAGTACCTCAAAACTTTGAGGTACCAAAATTCAAGAGATACGATGGCAGCGGTTGTCCCACAGCACATCTCAAGGCTTTCTGCGGGGAACTGAGTGCAATCGCAGGAAATGAAGGGGCCCTTATTCGTTTGTTCCAAAAATCTCTGAAGGGCGATGCCCTAGATTGGTACACTTCATTGGACTGCCACCGCATCAGAACATGGGAACAGCTTTCCCAGGCTTTCGTCGACAGATTCGCATACAATCTCAACATGGCACCCAGAAGAGCCGACCTCGCAGCTCTCAGGTAAAGGAGTGATGAAACACTATCAGCTTATGTGGGACGTTGGCGAGCTATGGCAGCCAGAATGCGGACACCCATCGACGATGAAGAACAAATCTCCATGATTGTTCATTCAACATATCCAGGCATATCCGGGTATCTCATCTCGCATCCATACGCGAACTTCTCGCAGCTAATCCGTGCTGGAGAGCAAGTCGAAGCAGGAATCCGTGCCGGGACGATTTCCCCATGGCCTCATCAAGCCACTCCAGTCAAGAGGAACAGAGTGGAAGGAAGACCTATCGGGCACGGGAATGGAAACCGCAGTGGTTCACCTCCCCGCCCAACAGAGGTAAACAACATCAACACCACTGCTCAAGGAAATCAACATGCTCCCCCACAGGGACGTCAACAGTATCAGCAGAATCAAGTTCAGCATCAGCCTCAGTGGTATCAGCCACAACCGAATCCTCAGCCACAAACACCTCGACAACAGCAGCAGTTCAGAGGAAACGGCCAATACTCATACCAGAACAGGCAGAATTACAGGGAGTCCAGGAAGTTCACTCCACTCAGTCAACCACTTAGTCAAATCATGACTACGCTGGTACAAAAGCAGTTACTCACTCTAATGGCACCTCGGCCTCCGCCTCATCCTCTGCCACCGAATTACCGAGAAAATGAGTACTGTGCCTGCCATCAAGGGCGTGGCCAAGCCACTGACCGATGCTATACTTTGAAGAATGCCATACAGGATCTGATCGACGACCGAAAGATCGTCATCTCGGTTCCTGGAACTTCTCCAGCAGCTTCCACCAACATCCTTCAGAATCCTCTGCCTCAGCATCCAATGGACCCCAGTTCGTCTCATGGCCCTGCCGTCAATAGTATAGAAGAAGGGGACCATATCGATCGCTTCTTCTCCCCTATTCAGTCCATTCATGCCTACACTTATGAGCCGACAAATCCTCCTCCAGTCTTGCAAGGGGCAAGTCCCTTTCTTCCTTCAATCTCCGAGCCAGTAGTGCTCGAAGGAGCACCTCCATATGATATACCAGTTGTTCAAGGGGCACCTTACAACCATTCAAGCTGGGAACCAGTCGTCCTGGAAGGAGCACAATCATACATTGAGCCCACATACGAACCTGTCATCTTGCAAGGGGCAACTCCAGAACAATCCAATCCGCAATGGAAGGATTATACTCATCAACAGTAAGAGCCCGTTATCTTGGAAGGAGCTCCTTCATTTGAGCCAGTCATATTGCAAGGGGCAAATCCCGGAGGCGTGTCAATCACACTACGACAGCTGGGACGAACAAAGAAACCTCCTGCCATATCAAGAGGACCGGTATTCATTCCATGGGAGCCTCCTGTCCCAGGAACAATCAAGCCAGGACCGCGACCTTATGTGGTCTATGAAGACAAGCCTCGATACTACCCCTTTAGCACAGGCAACAATGTAGTTCTCAAGACAAAAGCTCCATACGAGGAAGATTTGGTACCCACACCAGCACCATTGCAAGAGCCGGTGGTCCTAGAAGGCAGAAGGGAGGAAAACTACAAAGAGGTTCCATGGCACTATCCAGAATGTGCGGAAGTGGGGAACATGAATCCCAATGGGCGTTGTATCCGAAGAGATAATCAGAACAGAGGAGATCCCAAAGGCTCCCTTTCAGGCCTCGGCAACAAAAATGAAGCCGCATACGATGTGGCGACTCAACTCAAGTCAATCCCTGCTCAAATCTCAGTATGGGAGCTACTCTGCACATCTCGCATACACCGAGAAATGTTTGCCAAAACCTTGAGCGATGCTCACGTCTCCTCCGATACGGCACCAGAGATGATAGCATTGATGATTGGACAACTCCTGGCTCCACGCGCCATCACCTTCACAGATAATGAGTTGCCACCAGAAGGATGAGATCATGGGCGATCCCTCAACATAGCCTTACGATACAAAGACCTCTGCTTCCCACTGGTCCTTATCGATAATGGCTCAAGCTTAAATGTCTGCCCAGTCAAGACTGCAGAACGTCTGGGAATCAGTCCTTCTTCATTCCGACCCAGCACCATATGCGTCAGAGCATTCGACAACACCCGCCGATCAGTGGAAGGGGAGGTCGACATAGAGGTACAGATAGGTCCGGAAGTCTCCACCATCACATTCCAAGTCCTGGATATATCAGCCTCTTTCAACATGCTGCTCGGACGACCTTGGCTGCACAAGGTTGGAGCTGTGCCATCAACCCCGCATCAACGAGTGAAGTATATCTGTGGAAATCAAGTGATCTCTATCCATGCAGAGAAGGAGCTCATCATTCCTTCCAATGCTGCTGCCACTGAACCAGACATCCCGGTCATCGATATCCAGCACTCTGAAGAAGACATCCCGTTTCACAGTTTCGAATTCAAGACTGTGAACTCTATCGCCAATCCAGAACCGATAAGGGTGGACCGTGTCTTTTCGCCGGCAGAGCGTCTGAGCCTCAAATACCGAATGAAGAATCACTTCAAGTCCAGAAAGGTACCGTTGGTATATAACCAACACAAATGGGGACTCGGATACAAGGCAACCTTCATAGACAAGAGAAAGAAGAAATTTCGGTGCTCACCCATCCAATTCGTCAAACCAGGAGAACCTTGCAAAGATCCAGGAGGGAATCAACAGACTGCACTACACAAAGGCCTCCCGATAGCCTAGTTTGGGCCACCTGGCCCCCCATTCGATGGGATCAGATTCTCGAACCATCTAAGCCTCCAGAAGAAGAAGAAAAGGATGAAGACGAAAAAGGAAGTCAAATACAGCAGCTCAGGACCAGGTTACCCTGACACCTACTCCCAACCAGGGGCACAAGTTGCCCACTTCTCTTAACCAGGGGCACAACCTGCCCACTCCAATCAGCCAGGGGCACGACTTGCCCATCTCAACATCAATTAGCAAGGGGCACGACTTGCCCATCCCTGCAGAATCAACATCATCAATCATCAGCCAGGGGCAGAAGCAGCCCATCCATTGGACCAAGAAAGGGAAGTGGCCAGCCCTAGATTGGTCTGATGTCCAGATTCCAAACTTGTGTCTAGCTGTGGAACCAGACGAACTGCAATGCGAGGTAAGTGATCCGGGAGGGACTGAGTGCGACTCAGATCTCGAACCCGACCAGCAAGAAGTCATGGTCATTGGGCCAGACCATGATTCTTCGCCCAAATCATCAACCCCCACCTCTTTAGGGGAGGAAGTGTGGGGTCCTGAATGGTCATCTGTTCCCCTCACTTTTGAATCAGCCAAAGAGCCATCTAAGGGCTCTGGCTTCTTAAAAAAATGCCTGTTTAAGCAGCAACCGGAACTTTGGAACAAGTTGGGCTCAATCATGGTCTGCAATGCCTGCTTGTTCAAAGTCCCACGAATTTCGAAAATCCAAAAAAATTAAAAACTTTCAAAAGCCAAAAACATCTAGTATTTCCATTTCAGAAAAATCTCAAAAACCAAAAAATATTTCTTTTCCTGCATTCAATAGTGTGCCAAGTTCGTCTAAAGAGTCGCATGAGTTTGAAGTCGAATCATATGATTTCGACATCGAATTAGACTTCGAGCTCATGGGTCTGGACGAAGCTCGGGATGAGGAAGATGATGATCCGGCTCCCGAACTTGAGGATCTCCTCAAAAAGTTCGAATCTAAAGCCAATGTTGTAGCCGATGATTTCGAGATAGTAAACTTGGGGACACCTGAGATCCCTAGGGAAGTACGCATTGGAAAATCGTTGCCACCTGAGATGAAACAGAAAATGATAGAGTTCCTAGCTCCAAGATTGTCCAACTTCGCGTTCTCATATGAAGACATGCCGGGGCTCGATGAAGAGCTCGTTGTACACCATCTGCCAACCAAGGCAGATATGAAGCCAGTGAAGCAGAAACTTCGAAGAATGAAGCCAGAATGGGCTCTGAAAGTCCGACATGAAGTCATCAAACAATACAACGCGGGATTCTTGGTAGTCTCCAATTACCCTGAATGGCTCGCCAACATCGTACCAGTACCGAAGAAGGACGGCAAGGTTCGAATGTGCATCGACTTCCGAGATCTCAACAAAGCCAGTCCAAAAGATGACTTCCCTTTGCCACACATCGACACTCTGGTCGACAATACTGCTGGATACAAGATCTTCTCATTCATGGACGGGTTCTCAGGTTACAATCAGATCAAGATGGCCGTCGAAGATCGCGAGAAGACATTGTTCATCACTCCCTGGGGGACCTTCTGTTACAGGGTAATGCCGTTCGGTCTGAAGAACGTAGGAGCAACATATCAGCGAGCAATGACAGCACTATTCCACGACATGATGAACAAAGAGCTTGAAGTATATGTGGACGACATGATCGTCAAATCTCGCACAATTGAAGGACACTTTAAAGATCTGAAGAAGTTATTCAACAGATTAGAAAAGTACAAGCTCCGCCTCAACCCTCAGAAATGTGTCTTCGGTGCAATGGGAGGTAAGCTCCTCGGCTTTATGGTGAGCGAGGATGGCATTAGGGTCGACGAGACCAAAATCAGAGCAATCATCGAGATGCCCCCTCCTAGAACAGAGAAAGAAATTCGTGGCTTCCTCGGCAGAATTCAATACATCAGTCGCTTCATCGCACAGCTCACACCTATTTGTGAACCCATTTTCAAGCTCCTCCGAAAAAACGTTCCAAAAGAATGAAATGATGATTACCAAGTCGCCTTCGATCGCATCAAGAGATATCTCATGAACCCTCCAGTCCTAGTGCCGCCCACTCCCGGACGACCCCTATTGTTATACATCTCGGTAGCAAGCAGAAGCCATAGGCTGTGTCCTCAGTCAGCACGACGAGACCGGGAAGAAGGAACAAGCAATATACTATTTGAGTCGAAAGTTCACCGACTACGAGACCAGGTATTCCCAAATCGAGAAGACTTGCCTCGCCCTAGTCTGGGCAACTCAGCGACTCCGTCAATACATGATTGCATTCCCTATTCTCCTTCTCGCTCACATGGATCCGCTCAAGTACCTGTTCGAGAAACCGGCACTCACTGAAAGGATAGCTAAATGGCAGCTACTCCTATCTGAGTTCGACATCACCTATGTCACTCAAAAGGCAATCAAGGGACAGGCCCTCGCCGATCATCTTGCGGCTCACTCTCTCCTGGACTATCAGCCGCTCAAGACATTCTTCCCTGATGAAGATCTCTTACTCATTGAAGAGGAAGAAAAGAAGAAAAAAGATGAGTGGACGTTATTCTTCGACGGCGCAGCAAATTCTAAAGGGAGCGGTATTGGAGCAATCCTCTACTCTCCAGATGATGTCCCTATTCCTATCTCGAGGCGCATCGCATTTGAGTGTACCAACTACATGGCAGAGTATGAAGCATGCATCGCTGGCTTAAGGGAAGCCATAATCTTGGGCGTCAAGAAGCTACAAGTATTTGGAGACTCACAGCTTATCATCAATCAGACCAATGGCGAATGGAAGACCAAGGATGAGAAGTTGATACCATATCATGTGTATCTTGACAATCTGATCGAAGAATTCAAGGAAATCACCTTCTCATACATGCCCAGAGCCAAGAACCAGTTTGCAGATGCTCTCGCCACGCTTGCATCAATGCTCGAGATCCCGAAAGGAGCTTCAGAATGGGAGCTCACAGTTGAAATTCAAGAAGAACCTGCTTTTTGCCTACAAATAGAAGAAGCCGAAGCTGTCCCTAACAAACCCTGGTATGCCGACATCAAGCAATATCTCGAAAACCCAGGAGTATCCAGAATCAGCAACAGCAACAGATCGCCGAACCATCCAACGTTTGGCCGGCCAGTTCACCATTAGTGGCGAAGTTCTCTACAAGCGATCCTATAATCACATCCTCCTCCGATGCGTCGATGAAACAGAAGCTGCAAAGATCATGAAAGAAATACACGAAGGAATCTGTGGCCCTCACATGAATGGGCACATGATGGCAAAGAAGATTCTACGGCTCGGCTACTATTGGCTCACCATGGAGACAGACTGTTGCCAGCACGTCAGAAAATGCTTCAAGTGTCAGGAGCATGCAAATCAAATCCATGCCCCATCATCAGAGTTATACAACCTGACCACCCCCTGGCCCTTCTCCATGTGGGGACTCGGCATCATCGGCAAAATCAGTCCCAAAGCGTCAAATGGTCATGAGTACATACTTGTGGCAGTCGACTACTTCACCAAGTGGGTAGAGGCAGCCTCCTACACCACGATTGCAGCATCTCAAGTGATCAAATTCATGAAGAACAACATCATATGCCGGTATGGAATCCCTAATGCCATCATCACAGATAATGGGACCCCGTTCGTCAACAAGAAGATGGATGACTTCCTCAGCAAATTCAAGATCCAGCGTCATCGATCAAGCCCCTACCGTCCTCAGATGAATGGTGGGGTAGAAGCCGCAAACAAGACAATCGTCAGGATACTCGAAAAGATGGTCGTGACCTATCGAGATTGGTCAGATATGCTCCCATATGCACTTTGGGCCTATCGAACGTCTGTACGGTCTGCCACAGGCGTTACTCCTTTCGAGCTTACTTACGGAATGGAGGCAGTTTTACCAGTCGAGGTAGAAATACCATCACCACGAGTGTTACTAGAAAGCGGAATTGAAGAAGGAGAATGGCAACGGGCCAGATTCGATCAGTTGCAGCTAGCAGATGAAAAACGCATGCGTGCACTAAGTCATTCACAATGCTATCAGAAAAGGATCGCTCGGGCTTACAACAAGAGAGTCCGAAAAAGAAGTTTCAAGGTCGGCGACATGGTTATGAAAAAGATTCTACCGTCGCACCTTCCGAATCCCAGAGGAAAGTTCAAACCCTCGTGGGACAGGCCACTGATCGTCAGAGAAGTACTTCCCGGAGGCGCCCTCAGACTCACCAGCATGAGAGGGGTGGATCTTCCTGAGCCAACCAACGCCGACAACGTGAAGCTCTTTCACGGGTAAGTTATTCTGACCTTATCAAAGGTTACTTTAATAGAGCTGAAGTCAAGGGGTCAAAGCTAAGATCTCTGAGAAATCATTCCCGTCCACCAACAAGTGTTTCAAATAAAGGGATTCGAAAAGAGGAAAATACAAAAAAAAGGAGGAAAAATACAAAAAAAAAAGAGAAAAAGAATATAAAAAAAAAAGAGAGAAAAAAGAGAAAGAAAAAGGGAAGCCAAAGAAAGGCACTCAAGAAAAAAAAATCAATCCAAGAAACACAGTCATCCATCCATTCATCTCAGAGGGGTCTTTAACAAAGACCGACAGCTCTATTATCGTAACTTAGGATAAGGGCTGAAAGACTGCCATCGGCCGGCAACGACGGATTCCCGACCTCTAGCCGCCGCAGTTATCCAGAGATCTAGAAAGAAAAGAAAAAGAAAGAAAAAAAAAAAGAAAAAGAAAAAGAAAATGTGTGCCTAAACAAAGAGGGCGGAGTGAAAACCCGAAAGGGCGCTCCGAGTAAAAACAGTGGGCATACAGCGGACTTGGTGAAAACTGGAAAGGGCGCCAAGGGTAAAAACAGCATAGCTGCCAAGGGGCAGGCAAGATCAAATACCCGGGACGTGGTGAAAACCCGAAAGGGCGCCACGGGCAAAAATGACGGGAAAAGGCCGGCTGTAGTGAAAACTCGAAAGAGCGCTACAGGCAAAAATGGTTCAAATAAAAAAAAAATGAAAAGTGCAGGTACCAAGAAGTCAGACAATCCAGATTGGTTCAAGCAGTGAAAGTTCAAGAACAAGAAGAAGTGCAGTCAGGAACGAAGAGCTCTGCAAATTCTGACAATCTCAGGAAGCAAGAGTTTCCATTGCCTACATCTCTAGGGAACCAAAGGTCAAGCAAGTCAAATCTCGAGACATCGGCCAAAGCATTGGCCGAGCCCCAGTTCTGATTCCTATATCCCGACACAAAGTCCAGACACACTCACAAGACAACTCATGGCACAATAGATTCCCAAAAAAGTTTTCTTCTTTTTCATTAAAAGTATCATATTTCTTTTACACATATCATATCATCTTTTTCAAAAAATACAAAAAAAATGCATCATCATCAATCATATATGCAAAAATCAGTGTACAGGTGGCCAACATAATCAATCTCTACCCTCCTCTTCGGCCACATCAGGTGAGTCCTCTAACTCATAAAAAGATAGCCTCTGTCTCAACCTACTCACCTCCATACGCAGGTAATGCACCTCATCGCGCTCCAGGGTACGAATCGTTGTCTCCTCATCAGACAACCTCCGATCGGCAGCCAATCTCCTCGACATCATCTCACAATGATACCGAAGTGCGGAGATCTCAGACAGCAAATGGCCATGAGTGGCCAAAAGGAAGCCAGGATCGATAAACGGGCGCTCCTCAAAAGGTTGATATGAACCAGATGAAGAGCCAGCATCTCCAAGAATATCTTGCTCATCCTCATCAGCAGTCTGGTGCCAACAAGGGATACGTCGATACAAAGACTGCTCAGCAACCCAGTACTGATATGGGGCGGTCGCCATCGGAAAAGTCCACAGCTCAAAACCCAGCAAATCAGCAGTCAAGTAACTCGCCCAAGAACAATCAATCCGGGTCCTAAAGTCAGAGGATCTGGATGGAAGTGCTCGACGCCCGATACCCGCGAAAGCGAAAAGAGGAACAGCCTGCTCGAACCCAAACTGCCGCAGGAACCGAATGGGGTGATAAGAGAAGTAAGATCGAAAGCCTACCAACATCAGAGGAAGGCGGTGTGCATCGCAAAGCACTGGAGGAAGTGGAAGCCAAGATGACTCCCAAAGAACGTTCCAGTCACGCAGATCAGCGAACATCCTGCGATACAAGGGCTCGCTCATCCTAGCCGTATGCGGAAGGAGCTCCATGATATAACGCATGATGTCAGAGCTAGGGATGCCAGGAAGAGGTACAGGAACAGTCAGAGAAAGACGCTCCCATAACCAGACCTGATCACAGAAAGCAAGAAGTTCAGCTAGAGCAAAACAATTCCTAGCAAAGCAAGAAGAAAAAAGGGTGCAGAAAAGATACCTGAAGGAAAGCACAACAGCCGCGAAGAACACGAGTGCGGCCCAGGGCACAGTCGGTCAACCCATCGAATAGCTCGGCCAAGATGAGAGAAATGATCCCCTGCCGACGGACAGCTCGGCTCATCACCTCAAAAAGCAAAGGAGTCTGGGACCTGCGCCATCCCGAGAACAGCACTTCAGCAATCAAGCAAAACATCAGTGCGTTCCGAGCAAAGGTAGAACCGGCCGTACTCTGAGGACCCGAAAAAAGATCATACAGCAGGTCCAAAGAGAACACTACAGCATCCTGGCCACCAGCTGCAGGCCGAACAAGATAAGGGATCCCAAACCAGTTCTGCGGTGTAGCAGTCTTCGGCGATGTCTTCGGCGAGAAGTACTGAGTATAATCCAAGGGTAAGCCTGTCAAGCGTGCAAGCTCCTCCAAAGAAGGCCCCATCTCCATATCATTGAACACAAACAAGTTCAACGAAGGGACCCAGTCAATCAAGGCAGCTCCGAGCATCCTCCAGTCAATGTCAACTCTAGCCATATGAATCAGACTGCCAAAGCCATAGGACTCCAAATCTTGAATCTCATAAACTGACAAGCTGTCAAGCCAAGCAAGCAGTCGTGGCGAGCAGGAAGAATGAGGAAGCAGCTGACAAGTCCTCACCGGTATCCCCTCCAGCACAAAAGGCCCAGAAATCGAGGATAACTCATCAAGGATCGGAAGGTCAACGGGCGAAGGAGAAGGAAAAGCTAGAACCTCTGCCGACTCAACAACCCCTGATCGGCCCTCAGTGACGGCTATGTCTGATATAGTCACATCGCCATCTGAAACTGTCATAATCTCAGCCGCATGAGAAGACTTGCCCACCTCATGAACAGAGTGCGCAAAGGGCCGATGACCAAAAGAAGGACAATGCTCCCAACCAAAAGAGCCATCAGTGAAGATCACACCGCACATCGTGGCATCCTGGCTAATCTGACCGTCAAAGAATACATCTGAACCATCAAAAAGGGTCCGGGCAGTCCCGACCGAAGAATCAACGGTCAGATCTGGACCTGCGGCCCCCTCCAACAGGAAATCATGAATCCAATCACCATCCTGGCCGATCAAAGGGATCATCGAGGCATCCACACCGTCCATCATCAGGGGGACATCATCAATAATCACATCAAGTCCACCCAAAGAAGTATACCGCATATCCTGACCCTCATCCAGAGCATCCAAACCGTCAAAGGTACCATCTGAACCATCCATCCCATCCAAGCATGAGATCAGCCCATCAATGTTCATCCTGGTCCCATCACCTCCATCAATCACATCATCCATGGGGCCCACACTCAAGGGATGCATAACTTCACCTATGTCCCATCCCATCATCCTATCTATACCATCCATTCCTCCCATAATGAGGGGCCCATTCAAATATGAAAATCCAGCCATCCCACCATTAATGGAGCTATTCAAAGCTCCACCAACTCCATTCCCTAACCCCTCATCAATGCTTCCATTCAATGCACCATCTATACCCTCCATTAAAGGAATCCCTCCATCATTAAAGCCCTCACCAAGTGCTGGAGTGTGGGACCCACCGACCTCTCCCACTATGGCCCACAAGTCATCATCCAAAGCTGCCCAAGAAAGGACAAAATGGGAAGAGGACAAGATGAAGAGAAAAGACAAAGGGAAGAGAAGATTCATGGCTGAATCGAAAAAACAGGCACAGAGAATGTGGGGGACAGGAAAAAGGGACAGCAGAGGATGTCCGAACCAGGGCCAGCCCAGGCCGCTCAAGAGGCGAGCCTTGGGCGGCCTGCCCTGGGCCTCTCGTACGGACACAGACTTCCTCTCTCCGCGGGATTGGCTCCAGGGTTCTTGGTAGGTGAGGCTGACAGTCCACGTCAGCAGATGGCTCTCCGTGGGCCGCCCAAGGCTCCGGTCCACTCCAAATTTCAACTGAAGATGATCAAGATCACACAAAAGGTGCCCCACTGGTCCAATCACGAAGCAATGTGGCCGGAACATGGCTGATCAAGCCAAAGAAGGGGGAAAGTGATCAAGTGGGGGCCACAAGCAATCCAAGCCATTCAAAGACTAGATCATCATGATCTAAACCATTGAAGAACCTACATGAGCCGTCAAACAACAAGATCAAAGGTTTGATCATCACAAGAAGGGCCAGAATCCAAGATCTAATCATTAAGTGGGCCCACAAAGCCAAATCAAGCAATCTAAGATGTTCAAGCCATCATCCACACCATGAGAAGCATTCCTAGCCTCACAAATCATCAAAAGAGGTGCCCCAAAGTAAAATCAAGGTCTCAAATGGGCCCACAGGGCCGAATCTATCAATCTGAACCATTCAAGGGCTAGATCATCAGGATCCAAACCATTGGAAAGCTTACACAAGTCATGGAGCAGCAAGATCAAAGGTTCGATCATCAAAAGAAGGGCCAGAATCCAAGATCTAAACATCAAGTGGGCCCACAAGGCCTAATCAAGCAATCTGAACCATTTAAGTCATCACTCATGCAGCTAAGTAGTCTCAAATCATGAAGGAATGAGTCAAGAGTCAAAGCATCCAGACATCACCAAGGAATTTGGGAGAAATCAAAGCCTGTATATTCATCCAAAAGAGCTTGATACAAAAGGGGACAAAAACAAAAGTACAAGGCCATACAAAGCAGAGCCAGCTACAAGTCGCCAACATAATCATCATCGTCCCTCCTCGCGTCCCGCTCCCGACGATTAAGATCCATCAAAGGTGCAGTCACCGAACCTCCAGCATACCTGCGACGACCACCTGGAACATAAAGCGAAGGAAGCAGAGGCCCCTGGCCAAACAGCAGATACCACTCGTCATAATCACAATCCGGGATCGTGAAACGGAAGCCAGGCTGGCCCACCAGAGCCTCAACTCTCTCATCAACTGGCATCCGAGCAGCTGGAGGAGGTGCAGAACAGGGGACCCGAGCCACCCCAGTGACTTGCCGAAGCAATCTCTCTCCCAAGTACCATTGGAAGGACTCAGCGTCAGAAAGCATAATACGGAGACATGAAGCATCATATGCCTCCACGCGCTGGGGTGTGTAGTAGAGAGGGAAACTAGCGTACGGCATCCGGGCAAACTGCAACAAATGAGGTTACCACGGTCAATTACAGTACGACACGAAGGATGAAGACAAACAAGATACTTACATCCTCAACTGTCAGCCCGTCTATATCAGCACGCCAATTGTCCCCGGGAACTCGGGAGTTCCGCTGACGATTCTGTTGATGCCAGTACATGTGGCGATACTGAGAGGGTTCAATGTCATCTCGCATCCTCGGCGCAAGATGCGGAAAATGGTCATAAAAGCAGGTCTGGATAAAAGCACATTCAATGATCAGAGAGAGAAAGAAGGCAAATGGCTCCAAGGAAGATGAAAAAAGAGGTACCTCAACGACAGGCCAGAAGCCTGTGAAGGACCGGCTATGCCGACAGGTCTTGTCCAGACCTTGAAAGAGACGGGTCAGGATGGTCCCATTCTAGTTATAGGGGTGATGAAGGTCCTCGACTAAACGAAGAAATTTAGGATCAACTCTCTCATTCGCATGACAAAAAAGAAAGGATCCAAAAGCATAAGTGATCATGGCCCGCGCCTTGTGGAGGGCCTCTCGCTCAGTGGTAGGGACGACAGAAGCAAAATTGTTGTAAAACCATCGCATCTTCACTTGATGGCCTTGGAATTCACCCTCAGGAGGGACATCACCGACAAGCCGTAGCCAATCAGTAGAAGAGAGGGGAGCTAGAGAGCTAACTTGAGGGACAATTGCCCCATGAAACGGGAAACCTATCTGCATGTAAATATCCAAGGGGGTTATTCCCCACTCCCCACAAGGGAGCTGAAAGGTGTGGGTCTCATCCCGCCACCTCTTACAAAGGGCCGCAAGCATCATGCGGTTGGCGTCGTTATTATGGAAGCGTAGGGTGAGGAGGCCAGCAAAAGGAGTACCATCTAGTACTCGCTCAAGCAAGGGCTGTGGCTCTTTCATCCAATTGTCCCAGCGATCCCTGGTACCTCGACCCTTGATAGCAGGAAGAGGTTGATGCTCCATAGCTAGGGAACACATGTGGTCCCCTCGCCGGACAATGAAAGCAGTATCATCCTCGTCAACCACTTGGTGGCCCCTGGTACCATCCGCCATGGAATCCTACAAGCTTGGCAAGGTAAGTCCCTATCCTTTACCCGTTAAAATCCAAATTGTCATCTAAGAAACCCATGGGATTGGACTCACATTCCAATGCAAAATCTAAAGTCCAACTCCATGTGTCACTTAGGATATGTGTTGGGCCCATTGGAAAAAGTAAGGCCCACCTTAAAGAAGGTGGCATGGCATGCCTTAGGTAAGAAAAGTCCATCATCCAAGGACACATTTTGGACAACAAATGCACTCAAGTGCCATGAGATCAACTAAGGATGAGTGTCCTACTTCACAAGAGAAGTTCCTCTTCAAAGTCCACATGTGGCCAAGGATGGACTCACTTTTATGCCAAGGTCATGATTCTCACTTAGGATGTCTCCATCTTTTTACACATATGCATGGACAAGTGAGGGATAGAAAGGAAACGGGCCCCCAAGAGCAACCCAAATGCCTCATCTCAATGGATTGGAGAGAGCACATAGCCCACTTTGGAGAATATGAGAACCCATTCATGGGTTAACCATGGGCAACCTTATGTGCCTCATCTTGATGAAAGTTTTGACCATGAGAATACAACAAGGAGGTCTACCCACAAACATATGAATCAAAGAAGCTAAGGGTAGAAAGTTGATGCACATAGCCAAAAAGGCAAGTTTGGGCAACTTATGTGCACCAACTTGATCACCAAAAAGGGAGACCATTTGAGCACAAAAGAGCATGGCTTGATGAGTCACCCAACCATCATGAAAATGGATAAGAATGGTATACATAGCCCACTTGAAGATTAAAATCCAAAATGTCCCAAGGCATGGGACAAAAATGGGCAACTTATGGGTATCATTCTTTCCCACAAATTCAAAGAAAAATCATCCATACATGAGAATGATGGTGGATGACCCACCAAGCCCCAGAAGATCAAGGAACCATGGTTGTATGAATAGCTCGCTTGAGGATCATCCATTTGAGAGTGATAACATCTAATGAAGCTCTTGAGAACCACATTCCTACCACAAAGAAAACCATTTGAACTTAGTGAGATTGTGGGAACAACTCACTCATGGGACTTGTAGATGGTCAAGTAGCTCAAGTCCTCCATCCATCAAAGAAAAAGCATGAAAAGAAAAAATCCACATGGACAAAGTGTAGTGGGGCACACATGGTTCAAAAAAGTGTCCAAATTCCAAAGAAGGCCCAAAAGCCCATCCACATGAAAAACTCCAAGGAGCCCACTACACCTTGTACAAGGATGTACATCATAATCAAGAGATAGTGGAAGACTTGAGCCACTTGTCCATGTAGGCCCAACTAGGAAAACTAGCCCACTTGAGATCCAAAATGAAGAATGGGCTAGCCACCTTGGTCCATACACATGTGAAGAAAGATGGGGTCACCTAAAGTGGGCCCCATGAGCCCAAAACTTGAGATGGGCCCTACCATGCCCATGGGCCCAAATCTTGAAAAGAAGATGGAAAAGAAAGGAGAGTTCCAAGGGAAATGACAAGAGAAAGAAAGTAAGAGGGAGCCCAAAATGAAGCATTGGGCCCATCAAATACACCAAGGGCCATGACTTCACTTTGAGCCCATTTGATACACATGAAAAGAGGCCCAACTCCCATGAAAAAGATAGAGTATTTTGCCATGCACACTTGATGACATGGCAAAATCACCCTTTACACACACATGAAGGGAGTGTGAAAAGAAGAAAGAAAAATGAAGTGGAAAGCTTGCAATGTCCTTCTCCATGCACCACCTTTGAAAGAGACTTGAGATCTAGAAAATGGCCAAAAATGCTTGGGCCCACCTTCACACCTCTTGGAATAGCTACATGGAAAAAGAAAAGAGTCATGAAGAGACAATGAAGAAGGAAAAGGACAAGAGAGAGAAAGGAAGTGGTCCATACCTTTACCACCCACCAAAGAAGGACCACCTTGCTGTCCCAAAACTTCTCTAAGGCCCACCACTTGAAAAGAGCAAAGGACCACCAAAGAAGAGAAAGGAAACTTGAAGAAAGAAAGAGTATGAGAGAAAGAAGAGAGAGATTGCACGTTTGAGGGGGGGAGGGTGCCCCATGTTATATAGAAAAGGGGAGGGCACCCTTTTACCCAGCCCCCTGAAGAGACTAGGAGGCACAGACCGGTCGGGCGGCCCATGGGAGGCCGTCCTAGCCTCCACCTAAGTGAGGTGACTTCTCACCTCCTCTCCTTGGGAAGAACTCCTCCTTGGGAAGGGTGGTTGCAAGTGAATCTTGTACCTCCATGTAAGATTGAAGTGATGGAAGAGAATGGTGAGAAAAAGGAAGAAATCTCACCAAAATCTCATCTCATGAGAAATGGGTGAAAAATTGGGATGATGATGTGGAAAAGTTCCATGGAATTTTCAAGAAAAGAAAGAAAAAAGATTGACTTGGTCAAACAATGATCTCAACCATCCAAAGGTATGACCTGATGATCCGAACCATTCCAAAGAGAATTCCCGCAGTCTTCCAACCTGGATTGTTGCTCTTTTGTACAGTTTCAGGGTCCGAAGACCTTAAACTACGTCGGGATTCACATCCCGAGAGATTTTTAATAAAAGCCGGTATTGGTCTTGATTGCTCGAATCAAGATCCGACGACACCGGGTACTTTCGGAAACCACAAAAAATATATTTATGCATTTCCAACACTTACCTGTACAGTTACAGGGTCCGAAGACCTTAAACTATGTCGGGATCAGGATCCCGAGGGACCTTTTAATAAAAATCGGCATCAGCCTGGATTGAATCAAGATCCGCTGACACCTGACATTTTCCCAAAAAATAAAAAATAAAAAATATATATATATATAAACTACCAGCCCCTCTTTTAAAATTCAGTGGTCCGAAGACCTTAAACTACGTCGGGATCAAAATCCCAAGGGATTTTCAATAAAAGCCAACATCGGTTGGATCGAATCAAGACCTAACGATCTCGGACATTTTCAGAAAAATAAAAAAATATATCTGCCTCTTTTAAAGTTTTTGGTCCGAAGACCTTAAACTACGTCGGGATCGACATCCCGAGAGATTTTCAATAAAAACCGGCATCAGTCTGGATTGTCCATCCGTTGACACCGGACATTTTTCCAAAAACAAAAAAAAACATGTTTGCCCCTCTTTGTACAGTTTCATGGTCCGAAGACCTTAAACTACACTGGGATTAATTTCTCGGGGGACCTTTCTCGCTTTCAACTAAAAACCGGCATCGGCCTCGACCGTTGGGATCATGGTTCGATAACCCGGATCATTTCAAAAATACCAAAAATATTTTAAAGCTTTCCATAAAAACCAGTATCAATCTTGATCACCCGAGTTGAAATCTGGAACCTTTTCAAAATACAAAAAAATATAAAAATAAAAAATAAAAAAAATTTTGCCATCAATTTCAACTGCACAAATTCATCCCCAGCGGTCCGAAGACCTTAAACTACACTGGGATTAACTTCTCGGGGGCTTTCTTTCCTAACCTGTTCCAGGCATGGCTGACACTTGATCGTACGGGTGTCTGGAATCTCTTAAACAGGTAAGGGCTGAGGCGGGCAGAACTCCGCAATCATGTTCGTGTTGAACGCACCGTGATAGACAACCTTGATTTGGAAGTCGCTGTTGAAGCTGACGGATGTTCCCTGTTCCTAGAACTCATGAAGGGGATTAAGGCTGTTGGGAGGTGAAGCTCACCCTCACGGAATTGTGAGCAACGTAAGACCCCAAACTGGATTGACTAAAGGAAATGTGAGGATGTGGCTCATTTTGTGGCCGAAGGAGTCCGTCGGACGATACGTGGTCTATGTGCATTGCACATGAGGAACAGGCAACTTTGTGGGTGTGTTGACTGAAAACCCTCAAAATCTCCTCATCCGAAGATGTAAAACTACGGCACTTAACTGTGTGAGACTCGTCTTGCTCGCTGACGTAAAATGGATCGGGTGCCTTACCAGCAGTAGAAGCTGGAAGTGGATGAAAATTTCATACTTTTTCCTGCATTTCAGAAAAATCACAAAATACCAAAAACATTGCAAAATCACCTCTTCAAAAAATCAAAAAAAAAAAAATTTCCCTTGCTTTCAATAAGAATATTATCAAAAATCACAAAAAATATTTCCATCGCTTTCAAATCAAATATCTGCAAAAATCATAAAAATATTTCCCTTGTTTTCAATCAGAATATTGTCAAAAATCACAAAAAATATTTCCATCGCTTTCAAATCAAAATATTTTCAAAAACCACAAAAATATTTCCCTTGCTTTCAATCAGAATATTATCAAAAATCACAAAAAATATTTCCATCGCTTTCAAATCAAATATCTACAAAAATCACAAAAATATTTCCCTTGCTTTCAATCAGAATATTGTCAAAAATCACAAAAAATATTTCCATCGATTTCAAATCAAAATATTTTCAAAAACCACAAAAATATTTTCCTTGCTTTCAATCAAAATATTGTCAAAAATCACAAAAATATTTCTCTTGCTTTCAAAGAAAATATCCTCAAAAATACAAAAATATTTCCTGCGTTTTCAATAAACCGATCTCTATCCTGACCACTCAGTTGAAACTCGGACCACATATTTACAAAAAATCACAAAAATTAGCATCCCCAGCACTACAATTCAGGAGTCTTGAACTCCGCTCACTTCACAGTATGGGATGACGGATCCAATCGCCCGCAAATTGGAATCTTGACCAAAACGGGCAACCAAACACCATCTCAATCACATGTATGCCCAGAAGAACATCTTGAAGTTGAATAATATCCTCGTACATTCTCATCAGCAAAGAAATAGCATCTTGGGACGATGGACCTGATCGACCACGGGTCGGGATCTTGACCAACCCGCTGTCCAAACCTCCGTATCAAAAAGAAAAATCTCCAAGGGAGTACAACCCTGCAAGCAATAAGCTCAAAATTCTCTGCATCTCCAGCAAAAGCAAAATCATCAAACGAAAAGAGAATGAACCAAGCCATGCATTCATCATGCATCTCCATGCATCAGCATCCATCGCATCAATCATCATGTTTACCTGCTTTCAAAATAAAAGTCGGTTAGCTAAAGACCCCACAGGCATCCCTAGTGGAGGCACATGCAAACCAGATTTTCATTTCAAAAAGACAAAAAATATTTCTATTTGCAAATAAAAACCCCACGGAGTATCACTCCCCAGAGTGGGTATCTTTTCAAAAACCCAAAAATATTTTCCAGTAAAGCGTTCTGCCTCCAAAACACCAGGAGATCTTCCATATCTCTGGGTAGGAGCCAACGCAAAAATCAAATAAGATCCAATGTCTCGCGGTTTCCCCGGAGACCATCGGATCCAATGCACTCAAAGTGCGGTCGAACTGAACTCCAGTGTCAGTGCGGTCGTACCACATGCCAAGATACAAAAAGATGAAAGCCAAAAGGCTCGGTCACAGAAACCATTTGAACAGGTGGAAACGATGAATTGTAACCCAAGTATCAAAATCAGCAGATTGGGTGGAAAGAGTTCACCCGCACATACCTAGGCGTGGATGCTTGAAGTACCTTGACTGAGTCCAAGTCGGCATAGTAGAATCCCGTAAGACTATCTGACGCAAGGCGTCTAACCACTTTGACAGTCAAGAGAAACAAGTACTCCTGGAGTGATCTGGGAAAACATCAAACATCACACAAACAGTCTCAGGGTCAGCAACCTCGTAAGACTACGGACGCAGAGGCTCTGCTGTACCTTTCCGGTGTTAGTACCGATCGGGAATGGAAGGGTTGCGATTGGGTACCCAGGTTGCAGCAAACTGCAGGGACAATCGCAACGTTTTCTCCAAACTCTCGCGATATGTGCGAGTTATCAATTTCCAGACAATCAACTGACTCAGATACAAAGGACAACAAGGACTCCAGACCACAATCAAGGAAAGAATGAATTGCAAACTAAGCATCGAAACCAGCAGATCGGGTGGAAAAGCCCACCCGCACATACCTAGGCGTGGATGCCTGAAGTACCTTGACTGAGTCCAAGTCGGCATAGTAGAATCCCGTAAGACTATCTGACGCAGGGCGTCTAACCACTTTGACAGTCAAGCGAAACAAGTACTCCTGGAGTGATCTGGGAAAACATCAAACATCATACAAACAATCACAGGGTCAGTAACCTCGTAAGACTGTCGACGCAGAGGCTCTGCTGTACCTTTCCGATGTTAGTACCGGTCGGGAATGGAAGGGTTGCGATTGGGTACCCTAGGTTGCAGCAAACTGCAGGGACAATCACAACGTTTTCTCCAAACTCCCGCGGTATGTGCGAGCGATCTCCAAACGATCAACTGACACAGATGCGAAGGCAAGCAAAGATTTCAGAACATGATCCATGAATGACCGGGTCAGAAGTGGGGTGTCCACTCGCTTTGGCATTCGGTTGCACGCAACCTCTGCCAAAGAGGGGCATCTGTAGACACCCCACCTTCGGCTACACTGTTGGTAGAGATAGCTGGTTGAACAGAGGACCATACCCCCAAATCCCAAGTCCAAACTCAGCCAAACTCACCCTTGTAAGCCCCATTCCATAGCCCAGTTCAAGCCTGAACCCAGTCAACCTAGTCCTAAACACCACCCTGAAAAACCCCCCATAAAAAAGGCCAGTCAAAAAAATCCCAAAAAAGTCAAACTCACTGAGTCAACTCGCTGAGTTAACCCGCTGAGTTAACCCGCTGAGTCAACCCGTCGAGTCAACCCGTCGAGTCAAAACACCGAGTCAACCCGTCGAGTCAAACCACCGAGTCGGCCCACTGAGTCAACTCACTGAGTCGACCAGCGAGTCCAACAGCAGCCCCGAGGGAGCGGCCGTACTCGCTGGAAACCGAGGAGCGGCCGTACGGGCGGCCCATGGCAGGCCGCCCGGACAAAATTACGAGAGCTGCCACTCTCCGCTGCTATAAATACTCCCCTCCCCTTCTCATTTCAACATCCATTCGAACCCCTTCGAGTCCAAAGAGAGCCTGTCCGTCTGAGTCACCCTTTTCCACCCTTAGCCCATCTTTCCACCAAGGAGAGCCCGAGTGAGGAGAGTCTAGCCCTGGTCCAACCCAGCCTGACCACTGGTCCAAGCCTCTCAAGCCACCCAAGTCTTGATCCAGCCACTCGAAGCAAACCCTTGCGACACCTCCGTCCACCCAGCTATCATTCATCTAGCATCATCTCATTTGCATCTAGCATAAGTGCAACATTTACTTTTCTTCCAACCCCCCTGCTTCACTACTAGCACCTTGATCCGTCAAGTACACATGCATATGTCTTTATATTAAGCACCTGTTAGTTCGAGCAGTATGCTCTGGGCTTGCCCGTTGTTGGAACCTGCCCATCAGAAACTCTTACTGTTCAGACCTGCATTCATGCTTCACCTTAAAACACCTTGATCATTCAAGCACACTGCATACGTCTTACATTAAGCACCTGTCAGTTCGAGCGTACGCTCTGGGCTTGCCCGTTGTTGGAACCTGCCCATCAGAAACTCTTACTGTTCAGACCCGCATTCATGCATCATGTCATTCATGAGAATATACGAGGATTAAATTAGACTTTCAAGTATTCGATCGATTCTGTGAAGTAGAGACCGTACTTCGGTACGGGCAGTGTGTGGGGTGCTTAACCTCTTCCCACCCTGTAACCATGATCCCTTACCTTGAATCTTTGGCCGCAGATCAACAGGAGTCATTTTAGAGGAAGGAATCTTCGGATTCCTTTCTCTAACGTTTCTACGGGGTCTAGCCGACTGTAGATTCGAAGTAACTGGCTAGTGGCGACTCTGGTTTTATATAAACTCATTTAAACATATCCAGCTTAACACTACAACCAAACGAAGCCCTCGAGAACGAGGCAAGCCAGTGGCACAAACGGCGATTTCACACTCACGCACCTCTTCTTCTTCTTCTTCCGAAAGGAAAGGGAGAACGACGTCGTGTGGGAGCGCGGGAAAATCGGCGAGGGTCCACAATCTCAAATTTTAAAAATTGGTAGAAAACTTCCTCCTCTACATGATGAATAGAATAGATTATCCAAAACAATTCCATAATCTGGTCCAAAAATTAGAACACTCAGGCCTTTTATAAAGTCTGCTGCAGTTGGATCTTTCTAGATGGTCCATCTTTCTTTAACCGGTACGATCAAACCACACATCCTTTTGATCTAAAACTTTTGTGGTTATTCATATATGGATGTGGTCTAAAAGATGGTTAAAGTAGATTCTTCATATCATCAATGATGGGCCACCTGGACCGGCCCAGAGTTGAACAGCGAAATCTGAAACTATCTGGACAGTTTGTATTGTTTTGGCCACCACAGTCAATCCGTAGCTCCGATCGACACGAAACTACTTGAGTTATTTCGGCGTCGAGCTCCTCTTCGAATGAATATGTTGGATTTCCAAATATCATCAAGATGGGCCTAGAAAACTGGACCAAAAAACCAAAAACAGGAATAGCTTGCTGCCTGAAATCTGTAAGACTGAAATTACATGGCCGACCGGTCAAGACCGGTCGGACAGGGCCTGGCCGACCGGTCTTGACCGGTCTAAACCTGTCTGGCAGGTGTCCAGGGAGTGCAGCCGACCGGTCGGACCCAGTTTTTGCATTGTTTCTTCTTTCTTTTCTTCTCTCCTTCCTCTCTCTTTGCTTTCTTCTTTCTTTGGCCCACCTTGGGTCTTCATCCAAGGCTCCTAAATGTCTCTTCTTGGTCTCCAATTAGATGAAGTCTGCTTTCATTCCTACAATCACAAAACCTGCATTAGATGGGCCTTTTAAACATGCAAACCATGCATATAATGTGATGTAATGGGCCATATCATGTATAAATTGGAGGTTCAACAATTTACAATGCTAAGATATCAATGTGCTCGATTCAATCACAAACACAAGCATTTATATTGGTTCGACTTTGTGTCTACTCTACTCCCGGTTCAAGTACTCAACTCATTTGAGCACACCGGCATTCACTATCGGAGGTTTTAAATGAGCTTCACCTTCAACCTTTACACGGTGGTTTTACCGGTTCACCTCTCAACCATAACCGGAGTTTTGGACAAAGGGCTAACTCTCAACCTGAACGGAGTTTTGGACATAGGCTAACTCTCAACCCAATGCACGTTCACTTCCGTGTCGGAGGCTCCCCCTTGGAGACTTTGTTTAGGCCCAGCAAACTGGCCAAGGAGTGCCAAACAAGCCCTAGTCTTTAGGCCGACAAATAGGCCAAGGAACAATCAACGCCCCTAGTTCGAGTTTGAAAAGCAAACTCTACACTCAACTCCAAAATGGACTCTCAATAAAGACAACCTTACTTGTCGGATGAGCCCCTTGTTCAGCGCCGGTTCGGGTTGCTTGATCTCCGATCTCCTGTGCTTCAATCAGCTTCCCTTGCTCCCTCGATCGTATTGCCGTTGCGTCGCCAATGCCTCAGCTACACTCGATCAATCACCTTGCTTGTGATGCCTTTGAGATGCCCAAGGTGATAGGATGGTAGGTTTGAGAACTCTACAACTATTAGGAATGGGTTGCCTAGAGTTTCTCTCCTACAAACGATCTCATCTTAGAGTTTTGGATAAGGATATGCTTATCAAGGAAGATCCAAACTCTAGAGATCAAGAGGGGATGAAGGTCATCTTCTTTATGAGCTTGGAATGCTCCAATCTTGTGTTAAAGCACAAGGAAGATGCCTTATATAGTTGGGAATGAGCCTCAAATGGTCTCCAATAATGGTGGCTTCACTCCTCTCGAAATCCATCTACTCTCCCCTCAAAATGAGCAAGCCCCTTTATAAAAGATGTTCAAATGGACAAACAAAATGGGCAGAAAACAACTACTTCCGACCTGTCCAAACATGTCCCGACCAGTTGGCCAACAGCCAGTGAAGACAGAATGTTCACTGTCTTTGGGGGGGGGGGGGGGGGGGGGGTCTGTTCGACCGATCTTGACCTATCAGGTCGGCCCAATGGCCTGCACACTGCTGTCTTTGGACTGGGCCTGTCCGACCAGTCTTGACCGGTCGGTCCAGTCTAGCCGACCAGCCGTGACCGGTCGGATAGGCCTGGGTTTAGCCTGATGACTTGCTAACCCATCTCTTTCACAACCCACTCTCTATGGCCAAGGTATGGGTGATCTTTTGGGACACCTAGGGCCAATCTATGATGACTAAAGGTTTCCTAATATGGTCAGGGTCATCAAAGAGGTTAAGGGTTAGGTTTTGGTCAAGGTCAAAACACACCAAGGCATCACTTTTACCTATTTCTTCTTCCTTGATGCAGCAGGGCCACTTGAGTCTTCGGTCTTCGTCTTCATTAAGCTCAACCGACACTAGACCCACTGACCTAAGTGATTAACAAAAAAGGTGCACTAGTATGCCATGAAAAAGTGCACTAACACTTTTATGGTATGCATTCAACACCCATCAAGAGCTAAGTGAGAGAGCCTTTACTCACTCCTTCCTACCCTCCTTGCTCTTAACTCCCTTGAGTTCATCATTCAAACCTAGCCATTAATGGCATATCATTGAGTATGCAAAAGCTTGGTTTGAAGTATGAACTCAAGATTTGCATTCATGGCTGACCTACCTTCGAAATATTATCATGAGGTCTTTTATAGCCATTGAATGCTAAAGTTTGGTAGTTCCTTCATAACCATTACATTGAATAGGCAAGAGGAACTTGACCATCTCTCTCCCAACTACCCGGCATAATCATACACATATCATTTCCACCAGTAGCCGATCTTGGGAGCACAAAAGTGAAGCTGAAGCACGTGGAGCTGAAGCTATTCATCAAAGGCATCGAATCAAGGCTCAATCGTCTAGGTATGTCTAGTATTTGAGAGTCCATTTATTGAGTTATTTTTCCATGGATTGGAAAAATCTAAAGGGAGTGTACGTGGCCGTCCTTAGATTAGGATTGGTGAGAGTTTGAGATCCAAACTTGTTAAGTCCCTAGTTTGGGCCATCGGCGGATGGTAAACATGGTCATAGAACATATGATGTTATGGTTGATGGTTAACCTAATTTAAAGTCATGACTATAGTGAAATCTGATGTTCTCATAGGTTGAGATCGTGAACCGGGAGTGGAGTAGGGAAACCGAACCACTATATATCGTTGTGCGTTGTGAGATTGAATGATTGCTATGTGTTGAGCTTGTGAAACAACTTAGTCAATCATGAATGCTAGCGGTTTGATAAAATGCCAATGATAGTCTTTCTTGCAAATTGAACATGTATTTTCCTTGAATGCAATTGTGATAATCGTGGTTGGTGTAATCGATTTAAATTATCTTTAAATTGTAATTCAAAATTCAAAAAGTCCTATTTACCCCCCTCTAAGATATTAGCCATATCTCCAAGTATCTCTACAGGTGGTAAAACAACAATTTCATGGTTCACCAGACCAGTGGATCAACCTAATTCTTGTGCCAGGGCATCCATATAGTGGTCTTGTTCTAATGGATGGAATGTATTTCGGACCAATCGTGCTATGCTAGCACATTCATGGCATGTACATGAGCTTTATTGCACGCATGTGGGATTAGAAAAGCTCATTCTGTTAGGAAAATTGCCCCAATGCTTAGCTTTTTCTTTTCATGTTAATATGTTGCTTATTATATGTGGATTTGAAATTTTCTTTCGGAAGGTTACTTATCAATGTGTTATTACCAAACATACTTATTCACTTACTGACTGATAAGTATGTTGTTTACCAAACATACTTATCTACTTAATAAGTAAAAACCAAGATAAGTAGCTTATCTTAAGTAACTTACATTCCAAACAGATGTCCATTTGGATACTACCAAATAAGTTACTTTTTTACTGAACTTAAGACGTTAAGTTACTTTTGGCACTTAAGTTCGTTTAGTAAGTATAATTGAAAAGTAACTTATCTCTTAAAAATTACTTATCTTAATAAGTATTTTTTTTAGCTTTTTGACTTCTGACTTTTCTACTTATCTCTCTCATGTCAGGCTTTTGCTCTTTTTTTTTTCTTTTTTTTTTTTTGTTTTGTTTAGTACACACTCGCATTGTTAGTCACCCTCCAATGCTAATTAACCACCCTCCAATTTGGCTTTTCTACTTATCTTTCTCAGGTCACACTACATATCAAAGTTCTCTCCCATGGTTCACTCAATTACTGCTCTCTCATACCATCCATATCAAAGGAGGCCCCACATGATGGACTGTCCCATCAAAGGTGGGGCTCACACAATGGATGGCCCACATAAAAAATGGGCCCTACATTATTTGGTGCAAGATCCAATCCATCAATCAGGTTGATCTGATCTTCTACATCTTTCCCAAAAATGGTTCTAGTCCACTCACCATGTGGACCGACTATTAGAAACATGTGAATGGGTTAGAAAACTTCAGCCAATTCTTCTAGAGCCGTACATTTGTTTTGTAGACTGTGGCCCCCTGACTAGTGAATCAACCTGATTCTTGTGCCAGGGCATCCATATGGTGGTCCCATTTTGATGGATGGAATGTATCTCGGACCAATCATGCTATGCTAGCACATGCATGGCATGTACATGAGCTTTATTGCACGCACGTGGGATTAGAAAAGCTCATTCTGTTAGGTTTTTCTTTTCATGTCAATATGTTGCTTATTATATGTAGATTTGAAATTTTCTTTCAAAAGGTTACTTATCAGTATGTTATTACCAAACATACTTATTTACTTATTGGCTGATAAGTATGTTGTCTAACAAACATACTTATTTGCTTAATAAGTAAAAACCAAGATAAGTAACTTATCTGATAAGTACCTTATCATAAGTAACTTACAATCCAAACGGGGCCATTTGGATTGTAAGTTACTTACGATAAGCTACTTATCAGATAAGTAACTTATCTTGGTTTCTACTTAATTAGCGAATGAGTATGTTTGGTAAACAACATGCTTAACAACCAAAAAGTAGAAAAGCATGTTTGTTTTCAACATCATTCCTCAAGTCTGTTTGGTCCCTGCACATACACCATCCATCATTTGGGGCCAACCTTTAGTGTGATTGTTCATTGTGTGGGCTTCGCCTTTATGTGGGCAGTACATCATGTGGGCCCACCTTGGATGTGGGCCATTTGCACTGTTATTTATGCAGGGCCCACCTTTGATGTTGGCCATTGATCAAGTAGGCCCACCATCAATATCCACTACCCATCATGTCGAGCCACCTTTAATGTGGATCGTCCTAAATGTGGGGCCCACCTCTAATGTGGGTCGTCCATCATGCAGGGCCTGCCTTAGATATGGGCCACTCATCATTAGGGCCGACCAATGGTGGGCGTCAATGACCACTGTTTCCTGAGGTTTGGTCTATTTGAGATTGGATTCTGTTTCATTCTTGGGATGGACCAACAAGGGTGGACGATGTGGATTTTATGCGCATAGCATGTGGCCCCAGTACCCAGTGGGCCACTCAAAACCAGTTAGAAAAACAGATGAATAACATGAGTAAAACACTTCATGCTAGGCCTAGGGAGGTTTCAACGGTGTCATCATTACCATTGTTGTTTCCTGATGTGGGGTCCACCTGAGGTTTAGATCTACCTCACATGCTAGCCCCACTCACATCCGAATCAGATGGACGGTGCGGATCAAATATATCGCAGTGGGCCCAGCAAGCTGGATGGTCAACGTGGGCTGGGCGGTTGCCATGAAAATCAGCACTTTTATAACCATGGATGAGCACCTCTTGTTTCAATTGGTGGTGAAAAAGTAGAAAATAGAAATAAAAATGCTGAAATACTTAACTGAATTTCAGCAAATAAGCAATGATCATTATTTATTAACCAAACTAGCTTATCTCAAATAAGCTACTGCCATCAGCAAGAAAAGAAAATTATTTGGTGATATCCAAACGGGCCCTAAGTTACTAGTTTGATAAACATGACTGCAAAAGTAACTAATTATGTGCTTGCTATAAGTTACTTATCTCCATAATTTTTATTTTACCTTTTAACTTTTCTCTCTCTCTAACAAAGGAGGCCCCACAAGATGGACTGTCAACATTAAAGGTGGGACCCACACATGGATGGTCCACATCAATAGTGAGCTCCATGTGACAGGCAATGGACATTGAAGTTGGGCCCCACATGATGGATGGCCCGCATTAAGGTGGCCCCACACGATGGACAATCTACATCAAAAGTCGACCCTAATGTGAATGGCCCACATCCAAGGTGAGCCCCGTATGATGGGCAACCAACATTGAAGGTGGGGCCCACATGAGGGACAGTCCACATCAAAGGTGGGCTCTACATGATGGGCAATTAATAATGGTGGGCCCCACATGATGGTTGGTCCACATCAAAGGGCAGCCCTAATGATGAGTGCCCCATATCCAAAACAGGCCCTACATGATGGATAGGCCACATCAGAGGTAGGCCCACATGATGGATGGTCCACATCAAAGGTTGGCTTCACATTATGGGTGGTGGATATTGAAGGTGGGCCCCATATGATGGATGATAACTTTAGGTGGGCACCACATGATGGATGACCAACATCAAAGGTGGGCCCAACATAATAGATGGTGCACATTAAAGGTTGGCCCCTAATGAAGGTGGGCCCACATGATGGATGACCCACATCAAAGGTTGGTCCACAAAATGAATAGTCCACATCAAAGGATGGTCCCACATGATGGACAGTGGATGTGAGGGGGACTAAAGAGACTTGAGGGATAAATACTTCTGATGTTGGAAACCAAACATGCTTTTCTACTTTTTGGCTAATATGTTGTTTACCAATATACTTATTTGTTGATTAAGTAGAAACCATGATAAGCTACTTGTGGCTTAAGTAGCTTATCTAAGGTAATGTATGATCCAAATGCCTCCTTAGTTGCCATTAGTATATATGTATTTGTTTGGCCCTATGTTGTGGGCTCATGTTTATTTTGTAGTTTTGATTGTTTTTCCCTTGGCCCAAGTTGTGGCCTCTTTTTTAATCACTTTATTTCTCACATTTGGCTTTGTGGTAGACAATAATATTATTTGCTTACCTTCAAAAAAGGGTCGTTGGAGAAGAAGCTGCTGAGAAGCGTGAGTGGGACTAGCTGGAGTGCATACATGACATTAAACATATATTGTAGGGTCGTCCACCAAAAAGTTGAATGCCCAAAAATCAAGCTGATGCTACAATTTTGTGGCCCACCACTGGAATTTTGAAGTTTTGTAATAGTTGTCCATTGCTTTCTATATTGTGTCCCACCCAATGAATATTCTCCGTACTAAAAGAAAAACTAGTCTGCAAATAAAATGTTGAAGTAGTGGTGTTAAAGCTGCGTGAAATATATGTGTTTCTTATGGTGTTAAAGATCTGTAAAGTCGTGGCAAGCACAGCTAATTGCCCATTACCCGTACTCACCTCCGAGTGACTCCGAAGGACTATACATGCATCTTAACACAACCATATCAAACTAATCGATTATCCTCGTAAGGCCTTAGAAAGTGCAAGGGCTCTAACCATCTCTAACTTCAAGCCATCAAACACCTTCGATGCATGCGTATCAGTCATAACATGTGAAGGGTTTGCGATTTGACAACTCGTAAATTGTAGAAAGCGGAGGGACAGATCGCAACGTCTTCCTCAAATCTCAAGAGCCATCTAAATAAATACCTAGATGACACGAACATTTTGATCAAGATACACTGGCCAGCTAAGACTTGATTGCATCTTCTCAATGGTGGGGTGTCCACTTTGCTTTTGCATTTGGTTGTTAGCAACCTCTGCCAAAGAGGGGCATCTGTAGACGCCTCACTCCAAGGTAAAAAATCAGCTTGTCGGCTCGACCCAGGCCAATAGACACATAGCATCCTTTATATCGCACCCCGGGATCTCTGACAGATCATGCATGAAATGTTTTTTACAAGTGTCCATCGGCTCCAGGCCAACCGACGGTTTTCTAAGCCTAATTAAACGACAATCGCCCCTCTCCAAGGGGGGTAGAAAATGACAAAAAGAAGGTTATAATAGTTTTCTAATTTTTCTTAGTTTCCATTCCACATGAAAAGAAGACTCTGCCACCTGGGATACCTTACAACAATCATACCAAGTCCCCAGGGTTATACCTCAACCGAGGATTGACAATTAAGTCATAAAAGCGAGACAATCATTTCAAGAGTAGGGTCAAAATTAGAGACATCCAAATATCCCCTTTCTGACTCAGAAAAGGGTTTTTGACTTCCCTTTTCTCTTTATCACATCTCAATCGAGCTCAGAATGCGATCAATTCTGCACATTCCATTCTCAACAAATACTAATCTTTTTTTTCCTTTTATTTACATTTACTACCTTCTATATTCATTCTATTTACTTGTTCAGGGTCTCAGCCTTGCGAAGCAAGGCTAGGGCTATTTATTCTTCTTACATGTTTACTTTATTATGTTTGGCTGCTCGACCGTCTCGTAGGGTTATGCATAGCTACCCTCCCGTAGGGTTATGCATTGCTTGGCTAAATGACTAAACTCTCTTGCAGATATGTGATTTTCCTTAAGATCGCACGCCCCTTAAAGTAGAGACCATACGAAAACACGGGCGAGAGAAGGTGCCTAACCCTTTCTTCACTTGTAATTGAGACCCTTACCTCGATCCCCATGATCGTAGGCCAATCACGAGAGTCATTTCGGTTGAGAGATTTTCACAATTCTTTGGCCTTACTAGGCGAGTTTACGGCTCTAATGGACTGTGAAATGATATCTCGCCAAATTAGCTAGTGCCAACTCTAATAATTTCAAAAGTACTATTCTGGTCACCTTAGAAAGTTATTACACAACCAAGGGAATCAAGGTAAGTCGAACAAATCTTATAAATTAGGCCGACGTCACCTAAACAAATCAACCGCACATATAATGAAAACACCCATCCAGTGAAAACCAATCTTCTGAACAACGTTGCATTTCAGCTGCACACATGCAGCAGGGGAGGGCATTCGCAGGAACATCCGAAGAAGAGCTTGAGGTCTCATGCTAAACACATCTATCTACATGTCTACTCTATTTTCATGCCTACTTTAATTTTCATAACCTAGTTCACTATTGCCCAACGACTCCCTTTACAATACTTTTATCTTAGGACTCGATTAAATATATGCAACTTTAAGTTGTTGGATCACTATGTCCATTTGAGTTCTGATTTAGTTATTGATATCTTAACCATATCTTGTTGACCATCCGCCCTGATCATATGTTCTGATAGGCGCATAAAGTATTTATCTTTCATTTCGCTTTAATATTAGTAGTGTAAATGACGATGATAGTAACATGGTCAATACAGTAATAAAGATCAATCATGTTTATGCTAGTCTTTACTCTGTCATGTGTAAATCTTTTACTTTGATTGAGGAATACCATTTTAAAACACCAGTGAAATAGAAAGTCATTAAATCAATGGTTCCATAATTGTTGGTACAAGGGAAAAATAACACATTCGTGAGGGTTAACCCCTTCCTTTACTCAAATCACTTGAGTACTGCGCACATTTATAAATTAGTCAGTGATCAAAAGGACTCTCGGTTCAGACTCAATCTTCAATTTGTCCCTCTCAATGTAGGGGTACTGATCAATTCAGTCAATACCCTTGAGTTCAGCAGACTATGGCACACCCACAGAATTGACCATGCACACATATTTCCAATCTAAGCCCTCGGTTACCCGAGTGGCGTTAACTGGCTGAATTGACAGCAACAACCCTAATCCTCTCCCATTCATCAAGTGCTACAGCGGGCTTAGGAGACAAAATATTTAATCCAAAAAAGTCATCCCCACTTCAATCGGTTGTAATGGTATCATGCCACTTCTAGAAGGATGCGGATTGCGTCCTGCCCCAGGACGGACAGGGTCCAAACAGGGGCTATGCTGAGCCCACCGTGACGTATGAGTTTCATCTACGTCGTCCATCCATTTTTACGGCTCGTTTTAGAATATAAGCTAAAAAACATAGAAGATCCAAGTCCCAAGTGGACCACAGTCTGGGGATTGAGCGCCCACCGTTAAATACTTCGTGGGAGTCACGGAAGTTTTCATTAAGTTGATGTTTGTGTTGTCCCTTTATCCAGGTCTATGTGACCTTATCAATAGATCGGATGGCAAATAAAAATGCACGGTGGGCCCTGGGAAGGTTTCAATAGTGGGTGTCATTATAATTAATTATCACCGTTGCTTCTTATAGTGCGGTCCACTTGTGCCTTGTATGTGCCTAATTTTTTGGCTCATGGCCTAAGATGATTCGGCAAAAATGGATGGACAGCATGGACAAAACCCACACATCACCGGTGGGCCCTACATAGCCCTTGCGTGGACCAAGTCAGTCCTGGCATGGGTAGGACGCAATCTGCGTCCCTCCTAGAATGATTATTGTTCCATTGCTCAACCCTGAAAGTAAGAGTCCGGTGGTCCAATTTCAACAGCCAACTGGGGCCATCGGAGGCCGTCATTTGTGAGGATCATTTGGAGGCCGTCATTTGTGAGGATCATTTAGACAAGCCTAGAGTCAAAAGGTCTACACCCGCTCTCGTGAGTTGGACCACTCATCAAATGGGGAGCCAGAAAAAAAGGGGAGCGGTCCCTGAAAATTGAACGAGTGAATTCGATTCCATTAACAAGTGGGTCATGTTGCACATGGGCTTTCCGTCTCACCCGGGTGACTAAATCCAGCATTGTTTTGGAGATGAGATATCTATCTACTGAAAAGAGGTTTGCTGGCCACATATTCACCCTATCGACGTACACCTTCACATAAGTCACATCTTGGCCGTATAGTGACAAAAACTCGAAAACTAAATTCAACTCGGTGTTTGGACAGGTGGAGACAACTAGAAGACGTGACCAACTGTAGATATTTTAATAATTAATTCATATATTTAATGCATTTACAATAGTTGCCAAAAAAACAAATATAATAGATTATTTAAAATATCCAAAACAACGCACAATCGGTAGTAGTGCAGGGCCATTGTGACGGGGGTTTGAAAGAAGTGGTTCAATCCTTTAATCACGCCTACATTTGCCTTCTTTTTTCACTTTGAAAACAAAAGTCAGCTGATCGAGCTCCATAGGTCCCACCATGTTTTCTGTGTGTGAAACATACACGCCGTATCAGTTTCACCAACTCATATTAAGATGATAGGTAAAAAGGAAAAACAATAGTAATAATAATAAGAAAACGGACAATATCCAAGACTCTATTGGGGCATAAGCATTACAGTGAACCACAAAGTCTCGATGATGGGTATTTCCCGCTTGCGAGTTGTAGTGGTTCCCACGTGGAATTTGGTCTACCATCCAATCTATAAATATAATAAATAAATCTAATTATTGAAATGGGGCTGCCTATGGAGTATATTTTTCTTTTCTTTTTATCTTTAAGAGGCGTGTCATTTGCACATATAAACCACCAGATTACTAGAGCCCCTGTGTCCTGTATGTGACATCCACTCAGTCCGCAAGGTGAGCCCTTTTCTGCTATGCAATGGGTCAAAATTCATATAGATAAACAACTTAGGCTGGCCACAACACATGAAACGATAGGAAAAAGATGCCAAGCATTAATTTTTGTGCGGGGAACACATGAGTTTCAATGCAGTTATTTTTTAAACATATGGTTAATATAACAACATGCCTTATTTGATGGATGGATTGAATTGTACATGACCATGACAATGAGCCCCACAGCTCTTCCTGCATATTTTGCTACACTTACAAGATGAATATCCCAAGGTGTTCACGCATGCATGCACACTGTGCATAGCATGAATCTCTTATGGCATGTTTGGTACGTGGGATTGGGTAACTTGCATTTGGTCCCGTGCAAATTG
Organism: Liriodendron chinense; assembly: GCA_003013855.2. NCBI lineage: Eukaryota > Viridiplantae > Streptophyta > Magnoliopsida > Magnoliales > Magnoliaceae > Liriodendron > Liriodendron chinense. The sequence goes on from PVNU02003124.1 coordinate 231,882, forward strand.
CATCACGTGTTTGGAGACGACGGAAAGGATTGAAATTGTGTGGGATGGAATTATATTTGATCTTATGCAGGATTATAAGTAGATTTTAAAATTCACTACATCTATAGGCCCCACATTGATGCATGTGTTTTATCCACATCTTTCATCTACATGTGCTTTTTACATATGATATTGGAGTTATATACATGTATAAGTGACCGACATTAGTTGTAAATCTGATCCATTGATTACAATTCTATAGTTTACCAAACATAGGTTTCACTTAATGCAGTATATTTTTTAGAGGATGAATTTGATCCCAAACGTGGGAATTGGATGGCCGAAATACCATGGTATTTCCAGACGTGCAATCATAATGCAATAATAGTGTTTAATTCCATCTAATACAATCCCATGCCATTTAATCTCAAGGACCAAACAAGCTTAAATGAAAAGCAACGCAACTTCCCTGTAACACCCGGGATAACCAGTAACCCAAAGTTTTATGGGACTAACGTAGGTTGTCCGTGCGACCTCTGCTCTGAGCCACACCACATCAAACACTTGAAATTTAACATTTATCATTGAAACCAAGATTTGGATCAGATTAATCTTTTGCGTTTCCCTTTATCCTCGTGGGAATCACCTTACGAAGGGTTAGATGGCATATAAATTGTACGTTTCGTCCTGATAAGGTTTCAGCAGTGGGTGTTTCCATCCACACTATTTCCTTTGGCATTCCCTACTTGATTTTTAAATGTGCCTTAACAGGCATCCCATGAAAAGAGTAAACTGCTTAAAAAGAATACTTGCTAATGGTCCCCATCAAACGGAAGCATGGCTCTTCTGTCATATAGTCCTCTCAAGAACCGCAACTCATGCGTGGGCGGCAGGGAAGTCCGCCAACATGTAATCTCCATTTATTTCCACAGGATACTGGGGTCACGTCATTTCTAGAATGAAAGTGACAGGCGGAGACTTGGTCTGCCTTGAACGAGTCATCTTTGTGTAATGGCCTGAAGTGCACTCCACCAAATGAATTTGTCACAGTTGTACAGTTTAGGCCAGTGCTCTATTTCATCTGACTTGGAAGGAGCGCTGTTTTTGTCAGGAGGAGGCGCATTGCGGCAAATATTCCCAAGATTTTCTCACTAAGCTTTTACAAGATATAATTCAAGCGATGCAAAATCTTGACGTTCTTAATTTTCCATGATTTTAACATAAAATTTATGTTAAAATTTGAATAATGATAACAATATAAGGTTTAAAATAATTTATTAATTTATATTAATCTTGGAAGATAAATTAGAGTTCATGGGCTCTCTTTCCCAAATCCTCTTATTTATATAAAATGAAAATGGGCCTGTCAAAAGCCCATGAAAGCCAATCAGGCAAAAGCCGAATAAAGAAAAATAAAAATCTAATGATACAACCTACAACTCTATCAACACTATCTCTGAGGACATATCACGCGTGGCTAGTTTGAATATAAAATCAGCTACATGAGATGATGGCACTGTCTTGGGAAGCACATCAACTAAGTAATCTTAGAAGGAACCTGAGTTAGAGAAAGAAGACTTGCAGTGATTTTCTCCTAAATGATTGGTAATATACCTAGATGTGTTTAGTACGAGAATGAGATACAAAGTTGGAAGCAATGTGTATAACAGGTTGATTATCGCAGAAAATGGCTTCCTTACATAGGAGTCTAAGCTGAACAACAACCCTACACATGCTTGTCTCAAGAAAAAGATAAAAAATATAGTTACGCTAAAGGATGCAGAGCTCAATTTTTATATGAGCAACTTCAATTCCTAGAGAGTATCGTAATTTCCTAGATGCTTAATTTTAAATGTTGCAACAAGTAATTCTTTCACTGCCTTTATCATCTTCACTGTTAATTGTAATGATAATGTCATCAACATAGATGGTCTACACTATTATTCTGTTAACTCATTTTGTATCTTGCAAATAAATAAGGCGGGAGTATTCACATCCATAGATATTCATTCGTAACAAATTGCCACATCCACACAACACAATCATATAGTTGGAAGGCTTTTATTATCTTTGGTTCTTATTACATTTCAGACTATGACATACCATAAACCCTTAATTGTATTTATTGTGTGGATGCCTTAGATTTTGCATAGTCTCGGAGCAGATCAAAACTTAATCGGTTTGATCGAAGGTTTGTTGCTCCGCCCTACAGAGTGCGGGATTTCTTAGATAGGAGTAGAGCAGGACTCTGGTGATTCAACCAAAGGTCTATTGGTCCGACCGACAGTTGCCAATGGTCCGACTGACTAAGCAATGCAATTATGCGGTTTTGCGTTAGTCGGGCTATTTAACTTATGTTTCGATTAGGGATTAATTGAGATGAGTGTTTTCTCTCAAGGGGCAAGGGTTTTGCAGGGTGAGAGAATTTTCTACACTTGTAAAAGGGCTTGAAAAGGGATTTTATCAAGGGCTAAGAGTTTCCTAGGGTTATGCATTGCAAGGGGAGATCGGGTGCTTCTGTAATCAGAGAAGTTAAGCTGTGTAACTCTAAGGTTCTGATTATAATGAAAATCTCTATCGCTTTGTGTCATGATTTTTCCTACAAGGGTTTTCCACATAAAAATCTTGAGTTTATTTTTGCTTGTTTGGTTATTCTATTCTAATTGTTCTACCTTCATTGAATGTGCTTCCGCCAAGCGCAGGATTAACAATGGTGTTAGATTCGAATTTTTAACATTTAGGGTTGATTGGGGTTTGTTGTGGCTTGAAATATACAACAAAGTGGTATCAAAGCGTCAGGTTTAAGGACATTAAGAAATTTAATGATGATGTTAGGGTTGAAGTATAATATACAAAAACTTGACACGAAAAACAATGCCGGTTTGTAGCAACGGAAGGTTAAGGATATTCTACTATCATAAGGGTTGAGTAAGTGTTAGAGACTAAACCAAAGAAGTTGTTGTAAGATGACAAGAGCAAATTTGGGAAAAAAGAAGATCATTCATTTTTATCTAATAGATGAAGTCAAGTATAACGTTATAGAGAAGGAATTAACCTTGGATATGTGGAAGAAAGCAGAAGATCTTTACATGACGAAGTCCCCTACTAATAAATTATTTGTGAAGAAATAACTTTACGGGCTACGGGTGAAGGATCAAATCTCCTGGAGCACATGAACTTGTTTATGAAGATATGTAGCAGGTTGTTAAGGCTCGGAGAGACGATTAATAATGAAGATAAATCATTGTTACTTCTAGCATTGTTTCCCACATCATACGACCATCTGGTCACTACTCTGTTATATGGGAAGAGTACTCTGAAGATGAAGTCACCATGACTCTTTATCCAATGAGATGAAGAAGAAATCAAGCAATGAGGATTCTTAGGTGGATGGGTTAGTTATGAAAGGGGGCTAGGGACGTGAGAGATATGTGGAGCGATCTCGGTTTGACAGGAAGAAGTTTAGATTGAAATCAAAGGCTAAGGATGGATGCTTTTATTGTGGCATAAAGCGGCACTTCAAGAGAGTCTGTTAGAAAGGGAATGATGACCTAGAAAGCAAGAATAAAAGAAACATGGGTGAATTATCTAGTGTCGCGAAAAAGAGCATTAAATGAGTCCTCAATACGGGGGATCCCAATAAGAATTACAGGGGTCAGCTCATCCCCTAGAAATTTTCTCTTAAACTGAACAAATCAGACTCGAGAGTAGGGGGGCTTACTATTATGGGCAATTTGTTGAGCTCTGAATTGTGCATATTCTAACCCCAATTCATCACATGTTATACATGGTTTGCATCTTTAAAAGACTAATCTAATGCATGATTTGTGATTGTAGGAACAATATGGAGATTTCAATGATTTAAGGCTAAAAAGAGCACTTTACATACATTGAAGATCAAGGAACCAAGTGCAAAAGGATCGAAGAAAGAAGCAAGGGAGAAAAAGGAAGAAAGAAGAAAGAAGTGTAGAAAATTGCACTTAAGACCGGTCGCCCATAGCTCAGGACTGGTCGTCTGACCGGTCCGATCACTCAATAGAAGGACCCTTGCTGCCAACCTTGTTGGACCAATCAAGACCGGTCGTGTGATCGGTCGTTCGCCACTCAGACTGGTCGTCAAACCGATCGATTAACTCAACAGGGGAGGATGAAAATTCCAAAAGCCTACTAGACGATTTTTGGCCTTTTACAACCGGTCGTCTGTGAGCTCAGACCTGTCGTGTGACCGGTCGTCTGCGTAACAGAGCTTCTTCTACAAGCTCCAAAATTTGCTGTGCAAAGCACTATTTTTAAGAAATTTCTTGAAGGTTTTTCGCAATTGAAGTCCGAAACCTGTAAAAGGACCTCTTCTCTTCATACCCAAGGATGCTAGGACGTGGAGAACAACAAGGAGGCTTGGGAGATGGACTCTACTTCAAGTTTTCATAGTTTTTCTTCTAGTTTTTATGTTTTCTGAGTTTTTAGTTCATGGATGTGAGAGATGAACTAAAACCTCTTAGCTAGGGTTAAGAGGTGAAGCTTTTGATTTGTTTTTGATGGATTAATGCAATCTAGATTTCCTTTTAATGTTTTAATTGAAGGATTTAGTTTAATATGAGTTTGAATTAAGTACTAGTTAAGTTTTACTTTGATCTCTTGATGACTCCGGGCTCATGTGATTCTTAATGATTATAAACTTAGTAGCTTATCCTTTGGGCATAGTTTATGCTTGTGTAGTTTATTGATCTATCATCGACTTCAGGCATGGTAGACCCTTTGATTGCCTTGTGTACAATGGCATGATCTTCATGTGGGAACTCATTCAACTAAAGTTCTTATCTTTTGTTATAATTTAAGATAGTTGTTTAAATTGATTTTGATTTAATTAGAGTTCTAATCATTGGTCGTAATCAAGTCTAGTGACAGGATTTGATGAAAGCTATGGTTGTGAATCTCAATTAGATTGGAAAGAGGCTTGGCCTATGCAATTGAGTGTGCCCAAGGCCTGAGCATTATTGTGGGAATCGAATCAATGAACAAGCAACTTTTTTAGATAATTGTTGATTGAACCGCTCTATATTCCGATCGGATAAAGATATAAATTCGATTCTGATTGTGTAGTGAGAGACTTAGTTGTGTTGAGGCATTAAAAACAGTCAAAAGTGGATCCTTATTGCTTTGGTGCCTTTTATATTAGTATTACCTTACACATTCACTGTTTAAAACCATTCTCTATTGTTCAGATTTAGTTCTTAATGCGATCTTAATTATAAGTTGTTTTAGATAAATTCTGAGAATACCCATATATAAATCTCTGTCGGAACGATACTCGGTCTTTTTAAATTATTACTACTTTGCAACCCTATACTTGGGGAGTGAACACAATTCTGAGTTAACCCCAATCCACAAGAAAGCCCATAAGCCCACGGGCTCGACTACCAATTTGTGAACTCAAGAAAGCTGGCTACAAATGCCAATGGCCCACGATGCCCAAACGAAGTCTAAAATACTGACCAGAGGACGGTTAAAAGACAAGACGCACCAAACAAACCGACTCCTTACCGAGCATATGTCGAGTAGGTTTCACAGAGAAGAAATCGAGTAGGTTCTGTTAGTGCACTTTTCTGTGGTATACTAGTGCACCTTGTTTGTCAATCACTTAGGTCAGTGAGTCTAGTGTCGGTTGAGCTTAATGAAGATGAAGACCGAAGACTCAAGTGGCCCTGCTGCATCAAGGAAGAAGAAACAGGTAAAAGTGATGCCTTGATGTGTCTTAACCTTGACCAAAACCTAACCCTTAAACTCTTTGATGACCTTGTCCATCTTAGGAAAACCTTTAGTCATCATAGATTGGCCCTAGGTGTTCCAAAAGATCACTCAAACCTTGTCTTAACCTTGGCAAACTGTTGGCTGAACCCAGGCCTGTCCGACAGATCAAGACCGGTCGGATTGGCTACCAGACCCAACAGCAGCTCGCTGTATATGCAGGCCACTGGGGCCTACCGGTCTTGACCGGTCGGCTGGGCTAGTCCGACCGGTCTTGACCGGTAGGCCCCAGTGGCCTGCATATACAGCGAGCTGCTGTTGGGTCTAGCCATAATTCTAGTTGCTCTTTAAGCTTCCGCACATACGAAGGTGTCGTGTTAAACTACCGACGTACTTTCAATTGGTATCAAAGCGGGTTGCTCTTCCAGGACGTAGCCGTTTAGAGTAAGATCCGGTACCGGAGCACTGGCATAATGTCCACCATTCTTTGACGGGTCCAACTATGCCTATTGGAAGGCTAGAATAAGACTTTTTCTCCAATCTATGGACCGTCCAGTGTGGCTAAGCACACAAAATGGATATACCTTGCCCACTAAGTAAGTGGAGGTTGATGGGAAATACATTGTGATTCCCAAAGATGATTCCAAATGGGATGACAGAGAGAGAGCTCAATACATGGCAAAGCCAAAGCTCTCAATGCGATTTGCTGTGCGGTTTCCTCGGATGAATTTCAGCGCATTCTCACATGCGCAACTGTAAAAGAAGCATGGGATATACTTGAGGTTACCCACGAGGGAACTAGCACAGTAAGACGCTCGAAGCTTCAGCTCTTAACCACAAAATTTGAAAACATTAGGATGGAAGAGACTGAAACTTTCATGGAGTTTTATACTAAATTGTCAGATATTTGCAACTCCATGTTTGTCTTGGGTGATCGGGTTCCGGAAGGTAGGATTTGTAGAAAAATACTTAGGTCCTTCCCTGATAGATTCGACACCAAGATAGTTGCTTTAGAGGAGTGTAGAGACATAGATAACATGAAAGTAGAAGAACTTATAGGTTACCTACAAACTCATGAACTACACTTTAAGGTCCCCTCTAGAAAGAAAAGCATTGCTTTGAAGTCCTCTCTCAAACATAAGAAAATTAAGAGCGACTCAGAGGAAGATAGTGATGATGAGGATGATGAGAAAGAGAAATTGAACAAAAAATTCAAGAGATTCCTCAAATTTGATAGAGGGAGTAGCCATGACAAGAAGAACAAGAAGGGTGATAAATGTTCGCTTCCCCAAGTATAGGGTTGCGATGTAGTAATAAAATCGGTAAGACCGAGGTCGATCCACAGGGACTTGTGTAGGAATTCACAAACACATCCAATAGTGTCTATTGAGAGCTAACAACCAGATTTTGTATGAAATTAATGTAAGTAACAACTTTGAATTATATTGAAGGTAAACAATTATAAAAAGGCACTAGGGGTTCAAGGATCCACTTGTAGCAATCCTTGATGTTCAATCCGCTGTGGTTTCTCATTCTCTCAACTAGAATCGATATTAAGATCTATCTAGCTGGATGATAGAGCTGTTAAACCAACAATCTGTCATATGTATGAGCCCTGTGTATGATTCACTCAATACAAGCTAGGCTAAGCATGCTTCAATTACATAGGTCAGTCCCAATTCCAATAAACAGAGTTCATAATCATGATCATCATTAAGTCTTGTCACCAGACAAAGTTAGATCATGGATTGAACTTGAATAAAATCATATGCACAGTCCCATACATAATTCAAAAAACTAGAAAAGTAGAACTTTGGTAGGAAGTCCCCACATGAAGATCATAGTACTAGAGCGTACTCCAATTCCTCAGATCATACAGGTCTAGACTAATACAAAGCAATTAAGAACTTAAGTAATTCTCCCAAACATCCATGAGTCATCATAAGACTAAGAAAAACTACTTAGAACTTGTATAAACTTCAAACCATTGTTCATAAACATTAAAACCAATCTTAAAACCATCTTAGCATGAATTGAAACATCTTAGATTCACTACAAGCTTCACCTCTTAGCCCTAGCTAAGAGGTTTAGCCGTTCATGATTGTTATAGTCAAAATTAACGGAGATCTGCTTGAGGCTTCGTATTATCTTCATGATGTCCAGATTTCGTGAGCGCCTCTATTCTGAAGATACTCCAACCTCGCGAGTACCTTTATCCGACCATCGAGCACGTCTGTTCACGACTCGTATATTCTGAAGACACTCCGACCTCGCGAGTACCTTTATCCGACTATCGAGCACGTCTGTTCGCGACTCGTATATTCTGAAGATACCCCGACCTCGCGAGTACCTTTTATCCGACTATCGAGCACGTCTGTCGCGACTCGCATATTAGGAAAAACGATGCTCGATTACCAAAGCTTCGAGAGTATGTATTTTCCCTGCGAGCATACCTTCTCACAAGTCGTTGAAAGGTATCGTATCTAAATGAGCGGGCACTTGGACTCGCGACCATCTTCCAACATGCGAACATCTTCTTCTGTAGTGACATCTCTCAGCCCTCAAGTACCAGCAGCCCGTATAGGCCGAGATTGGGCTTATCTTCTTCAGTGGTTCCGAGTCTCAAGGGATCTCAGTATCTTGCACGAAATCAGCGGGATCTCAGTATCTTGCACGAAATCAGCGGGATCTCAATATCTTTCGTAACAGATTGGATCATTTCAGATCTATATAAGGAGAAGACTCCATTAAGATACAGGTACACAATATTTAATCTCTAGCCTCATTTTGCTTGGATATTCTTCTTCTTGCTTTGCCTGACTTAAGCATCGGAGGGCTAACGGCTGGACACCAGCCACCCCTAGTTGCTTTCTGTCTTCTTACAGGTCCGATGGAAGAAATCCCTGTTGGAAAGAAGGTGAACGACCGGAGGATCCTGTTACAAAATCTGACGTTAACAATGATCCAAGGAAACATGAAACAACTAAGAAAAACATAAAAATAACAAAATAAACTAGATGGAGTTGTGGAACTCCGAAATCCACTTCCGCCGCCTCCAACCTTGCTTAAACTCTTTTAAGATACCCTAGGAACGATCCCTAGGTGTCCTTTTATAGTGGGGAGGCTCCGCAACTTCAGAAGATTAGAGAATTTGCGTAAAACTTACGCACTGCGCAGAGAAAATCGGCGCCAGAAATAGAAGGTTCAAATCTTACGCAGGCGACCGGTCGCATGACCGGTCGCAGTGGCTGGACTACCGGTTGTGGCTGCTGGACGACCGGTCTCAAAATGGCCAAAAAGTGTCCAGTGAGTTTCGGCCCAAAAAAATAATTTAAGGACTAGTCACACGACCGGTCGTGAACAGTCCAGAGAGTTATGGCCTCTGGGTCTCCTCTGTGCATGTGCGGACCGGTCGGACGACCGGTCCTTGGCTTTGGACGACCGGTCGTGGGCACCTTCTTCTGCATTCTTTCTTCTTTTCTCTGACTTCTTTCTTTCATTCTTTGACGCTTAGCCCTTTGATCTTCTTTGCTTCTAACTAGCATCTTTAAGTCTTCAATTGATGTTTCCTCTCTCTCATCCCTACAACCACAAATATATGCATTAGATTGGTCTTTAAATCATGGAACCATGCATAATGAGTGATAAATTGGGGTTAGAATATGCACAATTAAGAGCTCAACACCCCCCCCAACCAGCATTTTGCTAGTCCCGAGCAAAACATGCGTGAAACTAATTCCTTTCTCCAAAACCCAACTCTCCTTTAGAAACCATTCTTCTATACATTCTAACATACATAAGAGTAAGAGTTAGAGAATTTAGGTGATAGAGGTTGAAATCGTAAACTCTCAAAACATAATAAGTGCCCATATGAAATTCCCGCTGATTGGTTGACAAATAGAAGAACTTGAACAATTTCAATCTAGTGTGCATAGTGAAAATTCTTTTCATGAGTTTCCAGCGTTATCTTCTTCATAAATCAACTAGACTATGGATCTCAAGGTATATAGAGCAACAACAAGCCAATGATAGGAATTTGCCTTACTGTCCTTCCGACGACTTTCACACTACGTCCCATTTCCGGCTTTGGTTACGGGTAGACCATCCCCCTGTTGGTAGTAGGTAGCCCTAATCTGATTTTTCCACCATTTTTCCATCATTCCCAATTTCATCCTTCCTTTTCCTTTTTCTTTTAAATTAGATAGGACTTTTAGAAATCCATATCTTTCGTTATTTTCCCATAAACAAGGATGGACAACGTACCCCGGCTTGATGTCTCAACACCTTGAATCAAAATCTAACTAATCCACAAATCACATAGTCCCTTCAACCTGTGAAAATCGTTTTTGGGGCTCAAATTTGTACCCATTATAAAATGGTATTTAACGGTTCATCTACGATGATTCGGACTGATTTCGAGATCCAAAATACTCGAAAAATGCCAGTGCCGCCCTAACATGCGCAATCGTGACTGAAACCTACGAATGCTATTTTGGGGTGGAATCAGACATGCGAATTACCGCCAAATGATCCGGAACGCCCTAAAACCCTTAACCAGCAAGTTTCGAGGTCGCACGATGCATATCTTTACTAGCGCGCTTCCAAATGCATTTTTTGCCCTGACTTATCCGACTATAAGGGTCCAAAAGCCTACAGGTACCATTTCGGGCTGGAATCAGACATGTGGATTACTGCCAAATGATCCGGAATGCCCGAAAAACCTTAAGTAGCAAGTTTGAAGTCATTGCGGTGCATATTTCCACATGCATTCGTTCACTCTCTCTCCACATGCATTCGTTCACTCTCTCTCCACATGCATTCATTCACTCTCTCTCCACATGCGAAGGTCATAAGAAAACATGCATTCACTTTCTCACCACATGCGCATGAGAGCTCTCTCTCTCCCTTTTCAATATTCTAAAAGTACAAAAATCATGAAAATATGTTAAGTGGGGCCACATGCGGCCAACACAGAGACCACATGCGCCCATACCAATGACACATGCGCCCATGCCATGCTACATGCGCCTGGGGCATGGGTACATGCGCATGTCTCTCCAGAATATTTCCATGCGCAAAAATCCCCACAACATGCGCATGACTCGTCTCTCCAGAATATTTCCATGCGCATGCCCTCTATTTTTTTGCAAACAACATACGCCCGGTACCCGATGCCCGATTAACATGCTATAAATACCCCTCCAGTGATAAGACAGGGACAACGAGATCATCACACCCAGAGCACACTTCTTGCAGAGGTAAAAATTCCTCACCGGAATCCTCACATGCGCCCATTCCTTCGCCCGATGCCCTCGCCGGAAAGGGATTTTTCCCACCGGCGCAAAATCCTTCAAGTCACACAGTGACATGCGCTCACCCATTCTTGGGAGGGGAAATGCGCAAAAATCCCTAAGTCCCATGGGGACATGCGCCCATGACTGGAATGTTGGGCGAATGTGCATGTCACATGCGCTTGATAACCATGCATTTGTAGCAGGACATGCGCCTGGGGCGAATAACATGCATCCACCTATGACATGCGCCCATGTCTAATGCAACATGCGCCCAAACCAACCCAACCTCCCATGCGCCTGGACGCTGATGGGGAGGTGGGGCCTTCCATGATGTGGCCCGCCTTCGACGTGGCCCGCCTTCCGATCGCGTCAGCACTCCTAGACACACATCAATGTCCTCTATCCATCCCCTGATCGGATTCACCAGCGGTCGATGTTAAGTGGGCCAAATCAGCAATTTGATAAAAAAGGCCTACACTTAGCCAACATTGCAAACTTCGGAAATCCTTCCGAAAGAGCCAGAAATGGCCGAAATCGAGAGGAATCGGGTGGAATTTGACCGAACCCGAGAGGGAGACTTCTCTCCGCCATAACATGATATACCCTAATCATGCATTACAATGAGATTACCTGATCTCAGGATCTTCGAGAAACCTTGATCAGACCATAAACAGGTCCACTACTTAGTCATTTTTAGCCCTGGGAAGTGCCCTGTTGGCTCAGAATCGACTTACACTAAACAAATTGAAATGCGATCGCACTGTGACTCTCGTGGACATAATCCACCTCTATCCAAAGACGATCGTGACAGGTATTCACCAAATCCCCTGATCAGATCGTAAACAGGCCTTGGGAAGTGCCCAGATGGCCCGAAAATCTACTAATGCCAAATGAAATCAATCGCGATCTCAAAAGACGCGAGGGCAACATATTGATGACACAAAGATATATATGAAGCAGATTAATCAAATTAGATGCATAATTTGTCTGATACACTGAGCATCTAGCATGAATGCGATCTTCTCTTGAGCATGCATAAAGCATAGTTACTTTGTACTGTACTCATTTGCATCCATTGCATGAATTTATTTCATCTCGGATCGAGTTACGAAACTAAATCGAAGGGGACTATGGTTATCATCGAAAACCATAATGAAAGAGTTCTAAACGTTTGAAATACTTCATCATTAAGACCAGTTGATGTGCGTCCTGTCCAAGGCGGGATCCGTCAGTTGAGTGGCTAAGGGAATGAGTGCCCTCCAGTAAGTCACCCGTCCAGCTGAGAAGGTCACTGGCCCTGGTTGCAGTAAGTGGACGTCGTGGAGTGTATTTCTAAAAGTCATATCGTCCATAGAGACGCGTCATGATACTGAGATATACGACTCGGTCGAAACCCTGTTTGCACAAAGACCCCATGGAGTGCCCTCCAGTAAGTCACCCGTCCAGCTGAGACGGTCACTGGCCCTGGTTGTAGTAAGTGGACGCCGTGGAGTGTATTTCTGAAAGTCATATCGTCCATAGAGACGCGTCATGACACTGAGATATACGACTCGGTCGAAACCCTGTTTGCACAAAAACCCCATGGAGTGCCCTCCAGTAAGTCACCGTCCAGCCCCATGAGTGCACTCAGTAGTCAAACCGTTGCACTAACACGTCACTGCCCTAGTTCACTAAACGAAAACCTAAAGTGTATCCCTGAAAGTCATATCGTCCATAGAGACACGTCATGACACTGAGATATACGATCGGTTAAAATCCTGGTTGCTACTCAACTAGGACGCTCGGAGGAGTATGGATCAACATCTAACTGATCTTAACGGTGAAGTATTACATAATAAATCCTAGACTTGGTCTCGACGACCATGAACTCGAGACTATAATCCCTGACGATTTAAACTACTTGCTCAATCTATCCTAGTTTTATCCCTTTGATATTCCATCCATTGTATAACTGAAATTCATAGTGGAATCTTGTCGCTTTGTGCCGTGGTTTTCTCCCGTAAGGGTTTCCACGTAAAAATCTCTGTGTGGTCTATGCTGTGCTTTATTTATATTTATTCTCCTTTAATGCTTTATTTAATTCATTTATGATACATGCATGCATTTACTTTTGCCTTTTAATCAAGGGTGATCATCCGTTGATGTAATTAAGGGTTCGTGACCAGTTCACAGCCCGGAATGTAAAAGATCTCAGAATCTCTGGAATAAAATTCACCTCGCGATATATCTCTCTCGTGTATACTTTGCGATTGTTTATGATTGTCTATGAATGTCTCTATACTCAGAATTCTCCCAGAATAAAAGGAACACAGGGAAAAGAAAAAGACTGTGGACGAGCAGTTTCAATATTTTTTTCTTTTAGTTCTAACAAACTGGCGACTCTGCTGGGGATCGAACAATACCAGAATCTCTGGTTATCTCTGAGTAAAGAAACATCCTAAGATAAATCGTTCACAAACACAGATGTATACGTAAGAAAGTTCCACTAGGAGAAATGTTCGGCGCCTTTAGGGGCGCCAAACTGGCGACTCTCAACGGGAACGTTCTTCCCTTCATCTTTAAAGCAAAAGTTTTCCAAAAGAATTTCAAAATCCCTCATGGCATGTATATGATTTGCACTTATATGCTTTTGTAAGTCATTGAGCCATATCGCGATTGGTAAGGACGGTCTTCTCTCCTTTCAAAGGTGTGGGGTGTTCTAATGTGCGTGTGACTGTGCAGAAAGACAGAAAAGAATCAACCATCAAAACTATACAAATGACAGCCACTATGTTCTTCCTAGCTTCTGGGGGATTTTACTTCCCTCACCTCATGACAGCAGAAACAGTGATTCCTGAAGCCGATTGGCAACTCGTCTAGAGACGCCGATCACCAAAGAAAGCCAAAAGCAAACAAGTGACTTCAGTTAGAACAGAAACAGCGAAGGCACAAAGCAGTGTGAGGAAATAGTGGAAGCCAGTCCACAGGAATGAAACCCGCAATGCTATTAGAGCTATCGTGTCACCCAAGCCAGAATTCTCCTTCGTCGCTGCCAATTTCCCAGTAATGACGGGAACAACACTACCAGTCAAAACACCAAATCAATTCACTATCCGGGGATTGACCGAGACTGCAATGAAGGCATGCTCTACTGAAACCAATATGACCAGTGCTAGACCCCTGCGAGTGCAGGTTGCAATGGTGCAAGTCGTAGAAAGGGAGGAGAGCGAGCAAGATACATAGTTGCCTCCGATCCAAGAGCAAATAGATGAAATCATTCAGGTCCAAGAAGACACAGCCAGAGAGATCAGAGAAATAAAAGAAGCATTAGTGGCTCTAGTCGCCCAGGGGGCAGTCAGAAGCCCAACCGTTCCCTTTGGACAACCACTGGGAGAGTCACAGGATACAACAGGAGAACCAGTAGCCGTAGAACCACAAGTTCACCCAAGGAATGTTGCATTCAAGCGTGCACCGCCGCAATCATCTCATGCCACGAAAGAAGAGTTGTCCCAGACAGTCGCGAACCTGATGCGTCAGGAAAGAGAAAAGGAGAAGATAGGAAAATATATATATCGGGTACCGTATCCGTCCGAAGTTAACGAAATCCCATTCCCTGACGAATATAAGCATCCCGACTTCCCACAATTCGACGGGAAAGGGTCACCAGAGGAACATATGACCCAATTCATGACGGTGCTAGGGAATTTGTCCGTAGTACCTCAATATTGCCTCCGATTGTTTGGGTCGACGCTGACTGGAAAGGCATTTCAATGGTATATGTCATTGCCCGCAGGGTCTATCAAGACCTGGGATCAGATGCAAGATTTGTTCATTTCCAAATTTTTCTCCACTGAGCGAGAAATCTCGCTGACGGATTTAGCCTTAGTCCATCAGAGGCAAGGAGAGTCAATCGAGGCGTTTATTGATAGATGGGGAGCCATAGCAGCGCGATGCCGAGAATTGCCTAGCGAGCTTGAGCAAGTTAAGATGTGTACGCAAGCCATGGACCCAATAATCTCGTTCGGTTTATCCGGACACAATTTCTCAACGTTCAGGGACCTAGCGACAAAGGCCCATATGGTAGAGGAAGCCGCGCTGAGAACGCAGTTCAAAGCAGAAAGAATGAAGCGCGAGGTCTGGAAGATGGCCACATCAAGTTACATCGACAAAAGCAAAGCCTCGAAAGATCGAAAACGGCTACATCCAGAACACAAGATTAAAGGTAAGCCAGCAGAAATTCAGTTCAGAGCCAAAGGGCCAGGAAAATCGAAAAAGATAACGATCGTCGGACGGGGCAAGGTAGAAGGACGTTACTCGTTTGACTCGGAAGACCTTGTTCCAATAATGGAACACCTAGTCGAAGAAGGGGAACTACAGTTGCCAGAACTGATCCGACCAGAGAAAGCAGGACAAACGGATGCCCCCAATTATTGTAAGTATCATCGAATCCTGGGACATGAGAAGGGGGAATGCCTCATCTTGAAAGGGAAAGTGCAGAGATTGATCGACCAGGGTACCATTAAGCTAATGACAGAAGAAATCAGTCAGACAACATCAGCCGTAGTGACAATAGCACCTATGATACCACCGGTTCATGATGAAAGACTGGTGCAAACAACAATGGTACAGGCTGTCGAAGAAAGGGAATCGGCAGGACATGATGTCGAATTGTCGGCAATTCGAGAGAAAGTCAGCGAATTGGCCCAAGCCCATAGAGAGCTGATAAGTACCTAATATTGTATAATTAACCCTAGTTGTTAAGAGCAATATCATTGTTTTTCTGGTTAATTATCCCTCATTAGGTTAATTTTCTGTCTTCAGGTGTTCAAGAGAGATTGGACAAGATCCGAGCCAATCAGGGCGTTTTAGGACCTAAAAGTGATCAAGACCAAGTGTGCGGTAGTCTTGAAGGAAACTAAACCATAAAGATCAAATTATGGACCATATTCTATGGTGGACCGCACCACAACTGCTTATTGGAAGTCCAGGATGTGCATGTTTGATGATAGTGATATGGAGAACACACAAGTTTGAACGGTCAACATTGGATGTTCACATGTGGGGTCCGCCATGCATCAAACGACAAGCCAAGGAACTGCAGCTCAGTCGGCTCCACTCGCTCATGTGTGATCAGCTGGATCATCTGGACCATCCACAACATATGTGCAACGTCTGGACCATCCAATCCATTATCCAGCAGATAGTCCAACAATGAACGTCTCGATGCTCATCAACCATTGTCCTCCATCTGTCCAGTTGCTGTCCAATGGATATCCAGATCCAGACCGACCAGCAAGTGGCCACCGTCCATCATCCATGTCCAGCTTACGGTGGACATTCAACTCATGTGCAGTACCCAGCTGAAGGATGCCCCCCCCCCACAACTAGCCATGGAGATCATCAAGATCGTCCATCCATTCCACCATCACATCTACCAGCCTTAGCGGTCCATCAGTCCAGCAAGGTGGTCCCCACCTTCCTCACGTGCCAAGCTACAACCAGCAGGTGGACGTCAAACCATCAACGTGGACCCCAAGATCAGCAACATCTGAGCCGTCCATCAAGTGGACCGTCCACGTCGAGCCGTCCATCAGGTGGATCATCCACCTTCACAACGTGCAACAGAAATGCACCTCCAGCTGACCTTCCATTTCAGCCACACGTGCAGCTGATCAGCAACAGCCGTCCATTCAACAAATCCCACCACATCGTCCAGCACGTGTGGAACCATCCATCAGCTGGACCCAGCATCAAATCCCAGCTCCAATCCCCATCATCAACGTCCAGCAAATCAGCTTCTTTCATCTCAAGACGTCCATCCATCAGGACCAGCGTCCATCCTCCAACCGTCCATCAGATGGACCACCTCCGGCACCACGGTTTGCATGTGTTTCAAACAGCATCTCAAGATCCAGCCGTCCATCCATTTATCAAGTGGACCATCTCCAGCAGCTCCACGTTCAGCAGGAGGACCCCACCAGCATCCATCAATGTGGAGCCCACGTCCTTCACATCCACCGTCCATCAGGTGGACCACCTCCAATCAGCAGCTGTCCAGCACCCATCATCAGCACGTATGTGCTGCATCAGAATGGCCAGCTGATCATCAACAGCCGTCCACTCCCTCCAATCATCAGCCGTCCATCCATTTCCAACGGTAGACGTCATCATCATCAGGTGGTCCCCATCCACACGTGCAACCATCCTTCCAGCCATCCATTCATCCAGTTGCTGGATGAACCATCCAGCAAGGTGGACCCCATCAAAAGCCAGCAAATGCTCCTCCATCTCCACCATGGCAGCAAGAGAGGAGCTCTCTCTCTCTCTCTCTCTCTCTCTCTCTCTCTCTCTCTCTCTTCCAACACATGTGTAAGGCATGGAATGCCACCTCATCATCCAAACCTCACTCCAAGCCCAAACCTAAAAGAAAAGTTTGCTTTAGGCTTGGAGTGACACCTAGGATTGGAGTGCCTTTCTTGCCACATGTCCATCCAAGCCTAACTCCATTCCCAAACCTAAAGAAACTTTTGGTGTGCCACCTAGGATTGGGAGGAGGCTTGGAAGCTCCTCATAAGGCTATAAAAGGAGGCCTCTCCTCCTCATTTGGATCATCCCTCAAATCCCATCCAAGAGTTCTCTCTTCTTTAGTCTTCTCTTCTTTCTTTTGTAGTGTAGAGTAGAGTAGTTTTCTCTTTTGTAGAGAATTTAGTCTTCCATTGTAGCATGGTTGGCTAAACCTCTAGCTAAGGCTAGGGGTGAAGCCTTTGAAGAAATTTGCAAGCTTTGGCTCTTTTGGTTCAACAATGGTGTGTAAATGTTGGAGTTTTCTTTGGTTGATTGGTTCGATTATCCACCTCGGCAGACGCTATTGTTGGGCAAGCCCCTTGATCCATCGTCGACTCCGGGCACGTTGGATGCTTGGGATCCCTTGCACACCAATTAGCTAGTTCATGATCGATAAAGTCCCTTGATCCATCATCGACTCCGGGCACGTTGGATGCTTTGGATTCCCTACGGTCATCGAGCTAGTGCAGGTAAAGTCATCGATCTGTAAAATCCCTTGATCCATTGTAGACTTCGGGCACATTGGATGCTTTGGATTCCCTGCGATCGATAGACGAGATCTTAATGGTTGGATCGGTCAATCAAAGCCTCCTATCTTGTAAGTATGCATTTGATCGTATGAATTGTGATCTTATCGGTTGACTTGTTGGCAAAGTTGTTGATCTGTACAATTCCTTGATCCATTGTCGACTCCGGGCACAGTGGATGCTTGGAATTCCCTGCGATCAACTAACGAGTGCTTCATGGTCAAATCAATCTGTTCAGATCACCATCTTTTATGAAATATGCAAATGTTTTAACTGTTTTATCTTCCGATTGGAATGAATCTTTATTCAATTCCAGTTGAGTTATAGTTGGACCAATAAATCAAATCTTGTGAATGAATCAAAGGTTGATCCCTGATGCCTTAGCCCCTTTTCTATCTTTGTCCTTCACCACACACAACTTGCTCCACTCACGTGGATAAACCAAATTTCATCTCACTCACCTAAACTAATTCCTCTAAGTGTTCTTAACCCCAATCCCTGTAGATCGACCTCGGTCTTACCGAGTATTTTACTACTTCGCTACCTGCACTTGGGTGTGCAATCTTCGGATTGTAGCAAGTTTTTGGCGCCGTTGCCGGGGATTGGCATCGGTTTAAGAATATTTTTGGAATTGGTTTATGTATATATATTGTCAATAGTATACTAACTTCTTTTATTTTCTTACTCTCAGGAATTACTCATAGCCAAGTGTTCTTCTTTCCGGGTAACCTCTTTCCTTATCTCCTTGTTTAGTGTTTATGCGTAAGTGGACTCGTGATCACACAAGACGTCTTCTAAGCGACGGAATTTTGGTTGAAGGTCTATCCAATCACTGTGTTAGAAAACTTCCTGATACTTGTGAATTAACCATAAACATGGCCGAAAATGAAAATGAATATGATCAAGATGAGAATGAAGTACACAATGAGCCACCATTTAGGAGTTTACGTGATTACTTGCAACCTGTAAGAACAAGTACTCCTTCTTGTATGGTTTTTCCGGTGAATGCGGGAAACATTGATTTTAAACCTGGAGTAATACAGTTACTTCCTAAATTTCATGGATTCGACACTGAAAGTCCCTATTTACATTTGAGGGAATTTGATGAAGTAATCGCTACTTTGCATTACGACAACGTTTCTGATGACTTGGTTAGGTTAAAACTATTTCCTTTTTCTTTGAAGGAGAAAGCCAAGTCTTGGTTGCACTCCTTAAGGCCCAGAACCATAGGAACATGGCAAGAGATGACTAAGGAATTTCTTAAAAAGTTTTTCCCTATTCATAAGACCAACACCCTAAAACGAGATATAATGAATTTTTCTCAAAAGGAGAATGAAACTTTTTTTCAGTGTTGGGAACGTTTCAAGGAACTCTTACTTGCTTGCCCACATCATGGCTACGAAACATGGTGCTTGATTAGCTTCTTCTATAATGGATTGAGCCCAGTCATGCGCCAATTCGTAGAAATGATGTGTAATGGGGAGTTCATGAGCAAAGGTTCTGATGAGGCTATGGAATACTTTGACTTCTTAGCAGAAAACTCCCAATCTTGGGACACATCTGACAAACCCGCTAAGACCAAGCCTGGGCCCAATGAAAAAAGAGATGTTTATCTTTTAACCGAGGATGACGATGTCAATGCAAAGATAGCAGGGCTCACACGTAAAATAGAAGCCATGGAATTAAGGAAGGTCAACGCTATTAAAACCAGGGAGACTGAAAGTGTTTGTGACATTTGTAAGAGCGATGCACACTTTACTAAGGGTTGTCCTACAATCCCAGCTCTTCAAGAAGTGTTGCACGAACAAGCCAATGCCATGAATACTTATCAAAGACCTTTTAATGCCCCAGTGTCAAACACGTATAATCCTAATTGGCGGAACCATCCAAACTTCAGTTGGAGAAATGGACAAACTGCCAATGTAGGCAATAATCCTCAAGTGCCTTCCACTGGCACACCGTATGTGCCCCCACCAAGGAAGACCCTAGAGGATACTTTGCATACATTCATGGAGGGACAAGCTCAAATCAATCAGAGCATCATGCAAACCCTCCAAGAGCTCAAAACTTCCGTTGAAAGAATCGAATCACGACAGAATGTTAAGGAGAAAGGAACCTTTCCGGCCCAACCTCAATCTAACCCAAGAGGACAATATGAGGTGAATGATTCAGGTTCTTCCAACCCTCATGTTGAGCACGCTAAATCTGTCACCACCCTAAGAAGTGGTAAGGTGATTGAAAAAGATATCCCTAGGACAGTTGATAAACCTAAGGAATCATCTAAGAGTGATGACAGATCTAGTGATGATCAACCTGAGAAGGAGATAGAGCATGTTTTCAAACCAGGGGTCCCGTTTCCCCAACGCCTACTCTCATCTAAAGCAATGGTTAAAGCTCAAGATGTCTTGGAAGTTTTTAAACAAGTTAAAATCAACATACCCTTGTTGGATGCAATCAAGCAGATACCTTCATATGCCAAGTTTCTAAAAGATCTGTGTACTATTAAGCGCAAGCTCAATGTACAAAAGAAAGCCTTTTTGACTGAACAGGTCAGTGCTATCATTAACCAGAACTCTCCCCCAAAATACAAAGATCCAGGTAGTCCTACTATTACTTGCATAATAGGGAACTTCCGGGTCGAACAAGCACTTCTTGACTTAGGGGCGAGTGTCAATCTTATACCCTTCTCGGTGTACGAACAACTGGGACTCGGTGAATTGAAACCCACCAGAACCACCTTGCAACTTGCCGATCGATCTGTACGGATACCGAGAGTAGTGGAAGATGTGTTGGTACAAGTCGACAAATTCTATTTCCCAGTAGACTTCATCGTCTTGGATACCCAACCTGTAGCAAATGTTAGCACCCAGATACCTGTTATTCTTGGCCGACCATTCCTGGCAACTTCCAATGCTGTGATCAACTGCAGGAATGGGGTCGTGAAGTTTTCATTTGGCAATATGAAGTTAGAGCTAAATGTTTTCAATATGTGTAAACAACAAGGGAATGATGATGAGATCCATGAGGCCAACCTGATCGATACCCTCATGGAAGAAGAATTCCTTCTAACCTCTCTGTCCGAACCCTTAGAAGCATGTCTAGCCCACTTTGCTGATTCTGATGATGAGATAATTTTGGAAGTGGTGAATGGATTGTTAGAATCCACCCTTGTGCATGATACAAACCAGTGGAGGCCCCATTTTGAAAAACTCTCTCTAAATGATTCACGACCTCTACCATCAAGAATTGAAGCACCAAAGCTTGACCTGAAGCCATTACCTTTGGAACTGAAATATACATACTTGGGTCAAGGCAATACTTTTCCCGTGGTTATTTCATCTCACCTTGATAAAGACCAAGAGGACAAATTGATTAATGTTCTCAAGGAACACAAGGATGCCATAGGTTGGACAATTGCTGATATCAAGGGAATTGATCCCCTGATTTGTACCCATAGGATACACCTCGAGGAGAATGCTAAACCCTCTAGACAACCACAAAGGAGATTGAATCCAAACATGACTGAAGTGGTTAGAGCCGAGGTCCTCAAGCTATTGGATGTGGGTATCATCTACCCTATTTCAGATAGCCAATGGGTAAGTCCAACCCAAGTAGTACCAAAAAAGTCTGGAGTTACCATAGTTGCGAATGCAGACAATGAGTTGGTACCAACTAGAGTCACTACTGGTTGGAGAATGTGTATCGACTATAGGAAACTGAATACTGTTACTAGGAAGGACCACTTTCCTTTACCATTCATTGATCAAATGTTAGAGAGGTTAGCTGGTCACTCTTATTACTGTTTCCTAGATGGGTACTCTGGATACAACCAAATAGAGATTGCCCTAGAGGATCAAGAGAAAACCACATTCACTTGTCCATTTGGCACCTTTGCATATAAGAGGATGCCTTTCGGACTGTGTAATGCTCCTGCCACTTTTCAGAGATGCATGCTCAGCATTTTCTCTGACATGGTTGGACATTTCTTGGAAGTCTTCATGGACGACTTCTCGGTATTTGGTTGTTCCTTTGATGAATGTTTGAACCATTTACAATTGGTCTTGACAAGGTGTGAAGAAAAGAATCTTGTTTTGAATTGGGAAAAGTGTCATTTTATGGTTCAAAAGGGAATTGTTCTTGGACATAATATTTCGTCCAACGGAATAGAAGTAGACAAGGCAAAGATCGACTTAATTGCCAACCTACCAGCCCCCATGAGTGTACGAAACATTCGTTCTTTCTTGGGTCATGCAGGATTCTATAGGAGATTTATAAAGGACTTCAGTCATATCTCTCGTCCATTATGCAATCTCCTGCAAAAGGATGCTCCATTCGAGTGGACCAATGACTGCCAAGAAGCTTTCACCAAGCTTAAAGGCATGTAACCACCCGATTGGACTATACCTTTTGAAATCATGTGTGACGCAAGTGACTACGCTGTTGGGGCAGTTTTGGGGCAAAGAAAAGACAAGAAGCCCTATGTTATATACTACGCAAGTAGAACCTTGAACAGTGCGCAAGTAAACTACTCTACTACGGAAAAGGAACTCCTTGCCATAGTCTTTGCACTTGACAAGTTCAGATCCTACTTGATTGGGTCTAAAATTATGATTTTTACTGATCATGCGGCTCTCAAGTATCTTCTTTCTAAGAAAGATGCTAAGCCTCGCTTGCTCAGGTGGATCCTTTTGCTCCAAGAATTCGACCTTGAGATCCGAGACAAAAAGGGAGTAGAAAACGTAGTGGCTGATCACTTGTCTCGCCTAGTACTCTCTGATTTCGTAGAGATGACACCGATAAAGGACACTTTCCCTGATGAACAGTTGTTTGAAATCTCTTGCCAACCTTGGTTTGCTGACATTGTTAACTATCTTGCTGCAGGTAGAATTCCAAGTCATTGGACCCCACAAGATAGAAGAAAATTTTTCACCGAGGTACGCAACTTTTTCTGGGATGATCCGTATTTGTTCAAATACTGCCCAGATCAGATCATAAGGAGGTGTGTTCCAGACAATGAACAAACCAGTGTCGTCTGCTTTTGCCATTCTCATGCATGTGGTGGTCATTTCTCTTCTAAGAAAACCGCTGCCAAGATTCTCCAGTGTGGTTTCTACTGGCCTTCAATATTCAAGGACACCCATGTTTTTTGCAAAGCCTGTGATCATTGTCAGAAGTTGGGAGGAATCTCCCGTAGAAATATGATGCCTTTGAATCCGATATTGATCATCGAAGTTTTCGATTGTTGGGGTATCGATTTCATGGGACCATTCCCTTCCTCATTTGGATATCTGTATATCCTACTGGCTGTCGATTATGTCTCCAAATGGGTTGAGGCAATCCCGTGTAGAACCAATGATCACAAAACGGTTCTACGATTTCTAAAAGAGAATATTCTGTCAAGATTTGGGACGCCTCGAGCCATTATCAGTGATGGGGGTACACACTTCTGTAACAGACCTTTCGAGGCTTTGATGAAGAGATATGGTATCACACACAAGGTGAGTACGCCCTATCACCCACAAACAAGTGGTCAAGCAGAAGTTTCCAACAGGGAAATCAAACACATCTTGGAAAAAACTGTAAATCCAGATCGCAAGGATTGGTCTTTAAGACTAACCGATGCGTTGTGGGCTTACCGTACAGCATACAAAAACCCAATTGGAATGTCTCCCTATAGACTTGTCTATGGGAAAGCTTGCCATCTGCCTGTGGAGTTGGAGCATAAAGCCTATTGGGCTATAAAGAAATTCAATTTCAATCTTGACAAGGCCAGCTCGCTTCGCAAACTCCAGCTGAATGAGTTGGAGGAAATCCGGAATGAGGCTTATGATAATGCCAGAATATACAAGGAACGAACGAAGGTATTCCATGACAGGAATATCCTTCGAAGATCTTTCGAACCATCTCAGAAAGTTCTCTTGTACAATTCTAGGCTACACCTGTTTCCAGGAAAGCTGAAATCTCGATGGACCGGCCCTTTTGTAGTCAAAACTGTTTACCCTCATGGGGCTATCGAGATTGAGAACCCCAAAAATGGAAATGTATTTAAAGTGAACGGGCAGCGTTTGAAGCCCTTTCTTGAGGAATTTGCCCCAGAGGAGGAATCCACCCCTCTGGAAGATCCTGTTTATCAGGATTGATCTCCTAGTCTGACGGAGATCCCCTTTTGTATACTAGTAGGTTAGTTTGTTTGTTGTATTTTATTGTGGCAACTTGGAAAATTCCAGCGCTTACAAGTATTCATCCTCTCAGGTACTCTTTACCCTCTATTCTTTACCATTTTTGCTCTCATGTTGCAGTTGTCTATGCATTCATTTTTCAACATTGAGGACAATGTTACATTTAGGTTGGGGGGTGTGGAATTTCTGTGAAAAAAAAAAAAAAATCTTTCCAGTTGTCTATCTCTTTGCTATTTTAGGTAAAAAAAAATGGTTTTATTGGAAACATCCTGTTCGTGTTGAACGCACCGTGATAGAGGACCTTAGTTGGAAATCGCTTTTGAAACCGACAGATATTCCCTGTTCTCAGAAATCATGAAGGGGATTAAGGCAGCTGGGAGGTGAAGCACACTCTCATGGTATTATGAGCAGCGTAAGACCCCAAACTGAATTGATCATGGGAAATGTGAGGATGTGGCTCATCTTGTGGCCGAAGGAGTCTGTCGGATGATACGTGGTCTATGTGCATTGCACAAAAGGAGCAGGAAATTTTATGGTTGTATTGACTGTAAATTATTATTTCTTTAGCCAAAAAAAAAAAAAAAAATCCTATGAATTTATATGATTTTGAAATTATTTGAATAGTAGAATGAAAAGGCATTTGGTGATGACAATGTTTAAGCTTAGAGTTTAGTCGCTTCAGTAAATTTCAAAATTGAGTTCTTTCCATTAATTTTCTATTAGAAAATGATAAACATTGATTGAGTCATGAATTTTCACAAGTTCACATCTAGCTTGCATTGCCAGGATTTAAGTTTGATACTATAATGTTGACTTGATGATTGTTGAGAATGATAGGAACCAAGCCTGGAGATCCTTGTTTACTTGGTTCACAAACAAAAAAAAACAAAAAAAAAAAGTGAAAAAAGGAATATTCATAGTAATTTGGGGCAAGGATTTTCATCCATTGTCGTTACCATTACAAGACATTACCATAGTACGAAGTGAGCCTTTTGGAGTCTTCGGCTATCGGTTATTGCTTGAAAAAGAAAAAAAAAAAGAAAAAAAAAAGAAAAAAAAGAAAAAAGAAAAAAAGAGAACAGCAGCAAGGTTCGGAATCAGTGACTTGGTTGATCTGACCATTCTCTTCAATCATCAGTGTTAACATGAAAGTAGAAGACTGAACCCCTAGTTGTGTTAAGGCTAGACTTCACCGTGCACCATGGAACTCAATGTTTAGAACGCTTCTATTGAATGATTAATGCTTTGAACTCAATTAGGTTGTTGACTAAAGTAGCTAGATTCTAGGTTTATATATTCTCAAAACTATATGCCTTGGAAATTCTACTGTTTAAGGAACTTGAAGGATCACATAAATACATTAACCTTTTTTCTTTTCTTTATCTTGTTAAGTCTCGAGATGGTTTTGATTGGTGAAAACTGTCAAGGATAAGATTGATTGTAGTATTTTGAAAAATCCTTCGATGATTTTCGCATGTTTTGCTAGAGACTAGCAAAATGCTGGTTGGGGGGTGTGATAAGTACCTAATATTGTATAATTAACCCTGGTTGTTAAGAGCAATATCATTGTTTTTCTGGTTAATTATCCCTCATTAGGTTAATTTTCTGTCTTCAGGTGTTCAAGAGAGATTGGACAAGATCCGAGCCAATCAGGGCGTTTTAGGACCTAAAAGTGATCAAGACCAAGTGTGTGGTAGTCTTGAAGGAAACTAAACCATAAAGATCAAATTATGGACCATATTCTATGGTGGACCGCACCACAACTGCTTATTGGAAGTCCAGGATGTGCATGTTTGATGATAGTGATATGGAGAACACACAAGTTTGAACGGTCAACATTGGATGTTCACATGTGGGGTCCGCCATGCATCAAACGGCAAGCCAAGGAACTGCAGCTCAGTCGGCTCCACTCGCTCATGTGTGATCAGCTGGATCATCTGGACCATCCACAACATATGTGCAACGTCTGGACCATCCAATCCATTATCCAGCAGATAGTCCAACAATGAACGTCTCGATGCTCATCAACCATTGTCCTCCATCTGTCCAGTTGCTGTCCAATGGATATCCAGATCCAGACCGACCAGCAAGTGGCCACCGTCCATCATCCATGTCCAGCTTACGGTGGACATTCAACTCATGTGCAGTACCCAGCTGAAGGATGCCCCCCCCCCCCCCCCCCCACAACTAGCCATGGAGATCATCAAGATCGTCCATCCATTCCACCATCACATCTACCAGCCTTAGCGGTCCATCAGTCCAGCAAGGTGGTCCCCACCTTCCTCACGTGCCAAGCTACAACCAGCAGGTGGACGTCAAACCATCAACGTGGACCCCAAGATCAGCAACATCTGAGCCGTCCATCAAGTGGACCGTCCACGTCGAGCCGTCCATCAGGTGGATCATCCACCTTCACAACGTGCAACAGAAATGCACCTCCAGCTGACCTTCCATTTCAGCCACACGTGCAGCTGATCAGCAACAGCCGTCCATTCAACAAATCCCACCACATCGTCCAGCACGTGTGGAACCATCCATCAGCTGGACCCAGCATCAAATCCCAGCTCCAATCCCCATCATCAACGTCCAGCAAATCAGCTTCTTTCATCTCAAGACGTCCATCCATCAGGACCAGCGTCCATCCTCCAACCGTCCATCAGATGGACCACCTCCGGCACCACGGTTTGCATGTGTTTCAAACAGCATCTCAAGATCCAGCCGTCCATCCATTTATCAAGTGGACCATCTCCAGCAGCTCCACGTTCAGCAGGAGGACCCCACCAGCATCCATCAATGTGGAGCCCACGTCCTTCACATCCACCGTCCATCAGGTGGACCACCTCCAATCAGCAGCTGTCCAGCACCCATCATCAGCACGTATGTGCTGCATCAGAATGGCCAGCTGATCATCAACAGCCGTCCACTCCCTCCAATCATCAGCCGTCCATCCATTTCCAACGGTAGACGTCATCATCATCAGGTGGTCCCCATCCACACGTGCAACCATCCTTCCAGCCATCCATTCATCCAGTTGCTGGATGAACCGTCCAGCAAGGTGGACCCCATCAAAAGCCAGCAAATGCTCCTCCATCTCCACCATGGCAGCAAGAGAGGAGCTCTCTCTCTCTCTCTCTCTCTCTCTCTCTCTCTCTCTCTCTCTCTTCCAACACATGTTTAAGGCATGGAATGCCACCTCATCATCCAAACCTCACTCCAAGCCCAAACCTAAAAGAAAAGTTTGCTTTAGGCTTGGAGTGACACCTAGGATTGGAGTGCCTTTCTTGCCACATGTCCATCCAAGCCTAACTCCATTCCTCAAACCTAAAGAAACTTTTGGTGTGCCACCTAGGATTGGGAGGAGGCTTGGAAGCTCCTCATAAGGCTATAAAAGGAGGCCTCTCCTCCTCATTTGGATCATCCCTCAAATCCCATC
>PVNU02003125.1:0-14248 GCA_003013855.2 Liriodendron chinense
AGTTAGAAGATGGGGGTATGCCAACGGCTGATGAACTATAAGAGGTCAATAGGCATAGAAGAAGAACCCCAAAATATGTACGTAAGTAGGAACATCCGAGATGAAGAAGTGGTCAATTACATGCAACTGCTAAAGGAGAATAAAGATGTGTTTGCCTGGATGTATTTTGAGATGTCAGGATTGAACCCGACGATTGCGATGCATAGGCTCAATGTCATGAAGGAGAAGTGACCAGTCAAGTAGCTCCAGCGAAGATTTCATCCTAATATTATACCAAAGATTAAAGAAGAAGTCCGGAAGCTAATTCAGGCGGGGCTCATTAGAGAAGTTCCATATCTGAAATGGATCTCAAACATTACCCATGAAGAAGAAAAACGGGCAAATCAAGGTGTGCGTTAATTTTCATAACCTCAACGAAGCATGCCCTAAAGACATTTCTTATTGCCAATTTCAGAACTGCTGATTAACAGTATGGTTGATTATACAGTTATGTCTTTCATTGATGGTTATTCAGGGTACAACTAGATCAGAATGGCGCCAGAAGACGAAGAGGCTACAACATTTCACACTTCGCTCGAGATCTATTATTATAAATTAATGTTGTTTGGGTTGAATAATGCTGGAGCGACATATCAGTGGGCGATGCAGACAATTTTTCAAGACATGATGCATAAACATGTTGAATGCTACGTGGATGATTTGGTGGTGAGGTCAGGCAGCCATGCGGAGCAGCACAAACATCTGAAACAAGTTTTCCAATGGATAAGGAAGAAAAGTTTAAGGATGAATCCATTGAAGTGTGCATTCAGGGTGTCTTCTGGCAATTTTTGGGGTTTGTAATTAGACACAACAGAATCGAGTTTGACCCTACAAAGATCAAGGCATTACAAGAGATGCCATCACCAAAGAAACTAAAGGAATTGAAGAGCATCTAAGAAAGGGTAGCTTAATTGCGCGATTCATCTCGAATCTGGCTGGGAGATGCCCCTTTCTCAAGATTGAACAAGAAAGGGGTGCCATTCAAATGGGACGACGCATGTCAGAATGTGTTTGATACGCTCAAGGACTTGCTCGGGAAGTCTCTTGTTCTTGCGATACCTGTTAAGGGAAAGCTGTTGATCTTATACGTGGTGGTTGGTGAGAACTCATTAAGCACTCTGCCAACCCAGAAGAACGAGGAAGGTAAAGAAAGTGCACTGTATTATCTCAGCCGGACGCTAGTCGAGATCAAAGTTAATTATTCATATATCGAGAAAACTTGCTTAGCACTAATATTCGTGGTGAAGAAGTTATGTCATTATTGCCTCTCACATCAGATCACCCTGATGTCTGGGGTAAACCCCATCAACTTCTTGATGAATATGCTAGTGCTATCAGGACGATTGGCCAAGTGGGCCTTGTTGTTGTCCGTACTAAAGAACGTGAAAGAAAAACAGGTGAAAAACTTCATACGACAATCTATCATATACCGACATGGGATTCCAGAATGATCATAATCGACAATGGTATGCCGTTAAAAAATGACACCATTGAGAGACTATGTCGGAAGTTCAAGATCAAACATCGCTTCTCCACACCTTATTATTCACCTACTAACAGGTTGGTCGAAGCCTTCAATAAAACGATAATAAAGATATTGAAGAAGACCGTGTTTGATAACAAGAGGGATTGGGACAAGCGGTTGCCTGAAGCACTATGGGCTTACAAGACAATGTACTGCATGACAATCAAGGCAACCTCGTGTTTGTTAGTGCATGGGACTAAAGCGGTAATCATGATGGAGATGCAAGTCGAGTCCTTGCGAGTATCACTTCGGTAATCGATAATAGATGAGCAAAGTACAAGGGTCCGAATGATAAAATTAGATGGTTTGGACGAGAAGAGGTTGGCTGCCCAACAAGGTCTTGAAGCTTACCAGAAGAGGATATCCACTGCATATGATAAGAAAGTACGCCCCCAGTTGTTTAAGAAAGGTAACTTGGTATTGATGATGAAACATCCCTTGACATCTACAAACAATGCCAAAAGTAAGTTCGACCCCAAGTGGGATCCTATTTGCGTAATAGATGAAGTGTATTCCAATGGAGCTTACCACTTTGTTGATCATGAGGGGTAGGGTATTAGCTTCCTGGCTAATGGTCAAATTTTAAACAATTTTACCCCCGACGATTGAAGTTTGTACTTACAATGCGTCGGATTGTAAACATTTTTTGGAGAGAGAATAGTTTATATAATAAATGAAGCTAGCATTAGCGTACATATGAGCTTTATGCATAAAGAGCTGCTTTACACGAAAATGCAAAAAGCCGAATGTGGCATCAGAGCTCGGAACCCTCGAATCCCCAAATACAGACTGAGGCTTGTAAAACTTCAAGCCACTAGAATATCAACCCTAGTTACCCCATGTATACAGGACGTAAATACATATTAAACTGTGTTATTACCTACAATGAGTTACGAGATTAAACTGTGCTATTTCATCTAACGAATTACGAGGTTAAACTGTGTTATTTCCTCCAACAAGTTACAGGGTTAAACTGTGTTGTTTCCTCCAACGAGTTACGAGGTTAAACTGTGTTATTTCCTCCAACGAGTTACGAGGTTAAACTATGCTATTTGCTCCAACAGTTATGAGGCTAAACTCTGCTATCCCTCCAATGAATTGTGACGTTAAAACTATGCTATCCCTCCAATGAATTGTGAGGTTAAAACTATGCTATCCCTCCGATGATTTATTAGGCTAAACTAGCCTTTCGTCATCACAAAGGTGTCGCTAACACACAAATTGCACATCCATCGTATGACATGTTGGCTGTTATTGTTCATGGAAACCTACATCTAATATGCATTACGAAAGTTTTTGCACATGCATATATATACCATAAAATTATACAACTAATACCACTCATCCCCAAGAAGATTACAAATCAAAGTACATTATGTTAGTGCACTTTTCTGTGGCATACTAGGGCACCTTATTTATCAATTACGTAGGCCAGTGAGTCTAGTGTTGGTTGAGCTTAAAGAAGATGAAGACCGAAGACTCAAGCGGACTTGCTGCATCAAGGAAGAAGAAACAGGTAAAAGAGATGCCTTGGTGAGCCTTGAACCTTGAACCAAAATCTAAACTCAAACCTCTAGATGACCTAACCATTTGGCATATCATTAGTCATCTTAGAATGGCCTTAGGTGTCCCAAAATATCATCTAGAGAATGACCCAAGAGGTGCTTGAGTGGCTGTAAAAATGCACAAGAAATAGTTATCTCAAAAGGTCTGAAGACCTGTCTAAAGACAGGTCGGGACAGGTCGTCCGACCAGTCGTGATCGACCTAATTAAGATAGCAAGCATCATTGTTTGTCATGGCCAAACTTGATCGATCGGGTCTAAAAAACGATTGGTCAATGACCCTTGGTCGACCGGTCCTGACCGACCGCTTAGAGCTGTTTTCTATCCGTTGTAGCTTTATCTATAAAACGGTTTGGCTCAATTTCTGGGGCAATGAGAGAGATTTAAGTGCATTAGAAGCCACTTTGATTGCCCATACCATTAGGCTCTAATCCTAAGCATTTCAAGCCATCTTCCTTGTGTTTAATCATAAGATGGTGCATTCAAAGCTCATTGAAGATGTTCTTGCTCTCTCTTGATCTTTAGATGTTTTAGGCACATTGACCATAGGTAGATCCTTTGTCTAAACCTCTCTAAAAATCCTATTAGATGGAATTCATCTAAGCAACCAACTCCTACTAGTTGTAGAGAATTCATACCATCTCCTATCACCTTGGGCATCTCAAGAGCATCTCATGCGAGGTGATTGATGGTGGAGCTGAAGCATTAACAACGCAGCGGCAACATGATCGGGGGAGCATCGGGGAGCTGATTGAAGCACGGGAGAGCAGAGATTAAGCAACCCAAGAAGGCACTAAACAAGGGGCTCATACGACAAGTAAGTTGTCAATTTGAGAGTCCAGTTACACTCCTTCCTCATGAAAGATTGAGTGTGAGAGTTTGGATTTACAAACTCGATCAAGTCTCCGTGGGAAGCCTCCGGCGGGAGCGTACACTAGGTTCTTGGATTGGAACTGAAGGGTATAGAGGATCCTTGTCAAACTCCTGGGTTGAATGAAACCCGTAAACATCTTGGTTGAGAGATGAACCAGTAAAATCTCTATTATAGGTTGGGAGGAACCTTGTCAAACTCCTTGATAGGGTGGAACCGATTTGAAATACCTAGGTTGGGAGGAACCTGATTTAAACTCCCTAGTGAATGCCGGTGTGCTCAGAGGGATGAGTACTTGAACCTGGAGTGGAGTAGACCTAAAGTCAAACCACTATACATGCTTGTTTTTGTGATTGATTCGATCACATTGTTATCTTAACATTGTATGTTTAATTGGTTAATTATGAATGCTTGATAGGAATGTATGCTAGGCACTAGTTAGGTTCATCCACACACAAGATATACTTTCACTAAGTAGTGTAGACTTGAGCTTATTGATCCATTCTCACATAGTCTACATAGGTTGCATAGATTAGTTTCTTGATTAGTCAAATCATTTGATTAACGGCACAAAGCGACGACAATCCGCTATGACAAAAATTACAAGAGATCAAAATCCGAACTTATAATGACGAAAATCCTAACCTCCTCACAAACCCTAGAAAAATTTTAGAACTCCTTTGAATACCCTAATCCCGCATTACACCCGCATCTATAGTATTACACCCAAAATTAGAAACAAATAGTGCACTTACGCAAACACCGCGTACCATCGGTCGATCGACATTGATCAATGATCCCTCGATCGCTAGACATCACATGTTCGGTCAATTGAACATACCCAAAACTGTCCAGTGAGTTTACAAAAAATCCATCCAATTTTGATCGATTGAGCCCCAAGCGTCAATCGACCGAATTGGTCCAAAAGTGTTTAGAGACCAAACTATCTCGTATAGGTATTTTCAATCAATCGACCACAATGGTCGATCGATCAATGACCCCCAAATCTAAATATTTAAGGCTCCTTTCACATTGTGGACAGTGTGGGGCTTGATGTGCAATCAGGTAGAGAGAGAGAGGTCGTGAGTATTACTCATGCCTAGGGTTATACACACACATACACTCTCTTTCTACAACATGTTTGAAAGTTGTTCAGTCACTCGACCAGCTCATCTCTGGCAGCGGCATGAGAGCCAATAAAATCCTATCACATTAGGTCACAAGGGAGATATTCTTGTGATTCGATCACCAGACAATCTATTTCCTATTTGAACGGTGTAATATCCTGCACGAGGAGCATGTTGGTGAGAAAAAGATGGACGTTGATCACAGAGAATCTAATTACCACTGAACATTCTACCCCAAACAAAATAGTGCTTTAGGGAAAAAGGGTAGGGATGAGTCATTCATTGTTGGTTGGGCCCATGTCAACTTAAGAGTTGAGCCTGGCCCATTACCATGACTACATGGGAAATGACCTACCCAACTACGAAGATTACCTTCCATGAAATTAGATTTGTCTACTAGTCAGGTCAATATAGTGTCAAGATCTAGAAGGTTTGATGTCTCATCCAATGTAAAAGGTTTGGCCTGTCCAATGAATAGACTAGCCATTAGGCCAGGAGATCTTTAACTTTCGTTTGCATGGTTCGATGTCGTAAACATGTGATAGGTAAGATGGCTTGCTCATGGGCCAGGCCTAAAAAAAGAGTGCATATCAACTCGGCTACCAAGCTGTGTTTACATGACAAGTTCGTTTAGGCCTTGTTTGGGATCAGGGAAAGAGGGTGCAGTATGAGACTATCAATTTGATAAATTCATGAATTTACGAAATCATGGATTTGTTTAAGATTTAAATTCGCGACCAACGACATATGCCTCGTACCGATCGTCTTCGTAAAGTTTTGAAGTCCAGAACTCCAGAATTGCACGAGGACCTTCTTCGGACACCATCTTGACATATGTCCTCTCTTCATCCTAGTAGATGGAGTTGTCCTTCAACTGAGCAAGGGCCTTCTTCTCTTTCTCCAAGCCTTCGACGGCCTCCTTGAGGCACACTTTGCACTCTGATGAGCAGCGTCGATGTCACGTCTCATCCTCAAAGTAAGGTCCAAAACCTACTAAAAAATGAAGGGAATTGTTATTAAAGGTATAAAAGTTTTTTTAAAAGAATAACAGAAATGATGACGTGATTCATGCTTTCCTGGATCAGCCTCACTCCAATGTCCGTGGAGAGATCCTCCGAATTAGGCTCAGGAAGAGCACCGAAGGATTTAGGTGTAATGTTTTCAAAAATGAACTTACAAATAGGATGTCAGTAAGCTGGAATGGAATAGACCCTAGTCCCTGAAGGCTGGGCTACTACCATTTCAGAAGTGCTCGCCTCGCGAGCAAAAGATGGTTCTTGAGCAGGAGCTGACTCCAGAGCAAGAGCCAACTCGCGAGCTGCAGTAGGCGCACGACCCTCTTCACCCAAAGGGTGACTCGACCCCGCCTCGCCACCCTTTGGGGAGTTATCTACTATATAATTACTGGCTGGTCGCGAGGACCAGCCGGAGGGGTCGCTGCCGTTTCTGCTTGGGGATGATTGTCCGGCTGCGAGCCGCGAGCAGGCTTTACTCGCACAGGCGGGCTGGAGGGACCAGTCGTTGTCTTCTTCTGCCTCTTTGAAGCAGCACCCTTTAGACGGGGTAGCACCCTCAGCACTCCCCTCTTCTCTCCGACATTCACCATTGCCTCCTTCTGAGAAGTAAGACTAGAGGCAGCTAGACAAGGAAGCGAGAGGGAGAGGTTGACGTTCATATTGTCCTCGGAGAGCTTAAAGACTTTGATTTTCTCGTTGATTCCTCCTCGCAAGCTGGGTTTCTTTTTGGCAACCTGTAAATACAATAAAAATCAGCTCAGCAGCAGAAATGGAATCCTGCCTATTTTCACAGACGAGTAAAAATCTACCCACCTTCACAAAAAAGTGACTGACGTTATGTCCCCTGGGGTTGGTGTTAGTGCACTTTTCTGTGGCATACTAGTGCACCTTGTTTGTCAATCACTTACGTCAGTGAGTCTAGTGTCGGTTGAGCCTAATGAAGACGAAGACCGAAGACTCCAGTGGCCCTGCTGCATCAAGGAAGAAGATACAGGTAAAGTGATGCCTTGATGTGCCTTAACCTTGTCCAAAGTCCAACCCTTAACCTCTTTGATGACCTTGACCATCTTAGGAATACCTTTAGTCATCATAGATTGGCCCTAGATGTCCAAAAAGGCCATCCATACCTTAGCCAAAGCGATGGGTTGTGAGAGTGTTGGGTCAGAAAAGCTGAGCTGAACCCAGGCCTGACCGACTGGTCACGACCGGTCGAATGGACTGGACCGATCGCGACCAGTCGGACTGGATCCAGATGAGTACGAACAGCGAACCCGCTGTGACAACAGGCTGTAGGGCCGACCGGTCTTGACCGGTCGGGCAGACCCCTCCAGCAAGACAGCAAGCACTGTCTTTTATAGGGCCTATGGCCGACCGGTCGTGAACCCTGGACGACCGGTCGTGGACCCCTGGCCGACTGGTCGCGACCTATCGGCACTAGCCGTTTTCTGCCCGTTTTCAAACCGTCGCAACTTCTTCTATATAAGGGCTTGGCTTGTTTTGAGGTGTAACAGGAGGGATTTCGAGAGGAGTGAAGCCACCATTATTAGAGACCATTTGAGGTTCATTCCCAACCTATGCAAGGCATCTTCCTTGTGCTTTAACACAAGATTGGAGCATTCCAAGCTCATGAAGAAGATGACCTTCATCCCCTCTTGATCTCTAGAGTTTGGAACCTTCTTGATTGGCAAATCTTTGTCCAAAACTCTAAGATGAGATCGTTGTAGGAGAGAACCTCTAGGCAACCCACCTATTCTACTATCACCTTGGGCATCTCAAAGGCATCACATGCAAGGTATTTGATTGAGTGTAGCTGAGCATTGGCGACACATCGGCGACACGATCGTGGGAGCAAGGGAAGCTGATTGAAGCACGGGAGAGCGGAGATCAAGCAACCCGAACCAGCGCTAAACAAGGGGCTCATCCGACAAGTAAGGTTGTCCTTTTTGAGAGTCCATTTAGAGTTTGTTTGTCAAACTCGATCTAGGGACGTTAGCCATTCCTTGGCCCGTTAGCCGAGCCTAAACTAAGTCTCCAAGGGGGAGCCTCCGACACGGGAGAAAACGTGCGTTGGGTTGAGAGTTAGCCTATGTCCAAAACTCCATTTGGGTTGAGAGTTAGCCCTTTGTCCAAAACTCCGGTTATGGTTGAGAGGTGAACCGGTAAAACCTCCGTGTAAAGGTTGAGAGGCGAACCTCATTTAAAACCTCCGATAGTGAATGCCGGTGTGCTCAAAGGAGTTGAGTACTTGAACCGGGAGTGGAGTAGACCCAAAGTCGAACCACTATACATGCTTGTGTTTGTGATTGAATTGTGCACTTTGATATCTTAGCATTTGATGTTTAATTGTTTTATTATGAATGCTTGATAGGAATGTATGCTAGGCACTAGATTGGCATCCACACACAAGATGTACTTTCACTAGGTGTGTAGACTTGAGCTCATTGATCCATTCTCATAAGTCTACATAGGTTGCATAGGTTAGGAGCTTAATTAGTTAAATCATTTATTTACCTATGCATGCTTAGACTAGGATTGTTTATGGCTTAATCATATGCTAGTCTTGTATTGGACCCACTTAGGCTTGGAAGCCAAAGTGTTCTTGCTTACTTAGTTTAATTTGTTGAATTGTGTAAGTAGGCGAAAAGAATTTCATAAAAGGTCCTAATCACCCCCTCCTATAGGTTTAGCCATAATTCTAGTTGCTCTTTAAGCTTCGCACATACGTAGGTGTCGTGTTATACTACCGACGTAGTTTCAGTTGGATCTCGCATCAACTCCCAGTTTTCAGAGACATAAAACCACTGCCTACGCCACTAGGGATAGTTCGAAGTGGGGTTCCCCATGATAAAATTCTTCTGGTGCCAGTAACATAAATAGTACCAACCCTCACTGGACGGAGCCTTTTCGAGTTGATACATCTTCAAAAATTTATTGGCCGTCAAGTCCTCATTCCCCGCTTGCTTCTAGAGGACATAGGCACTCAATACGACCCTCCAACCATTCATGAAAATTTGGCTGGGGGCAATCTTATAAATGCGGAGCACGTTTCGGATGAAAGGATGAAGAGGGACGTCCAAGTCTGAAAAAATATTCATACATAACCACACAACCCGGTGGAGAATCTGAGGTTTCTCCCTCTCCGGGCAGTCTAAGAATGACGGAGTCAGGAATCCGGTATCTTTCCCATAAGTTGGAAAGTTGTTCCTCCGTCATTATTGAAGATAACTAGAGGCAGAGTATCTTCTCGCTGGCACCCTTGCATTATTTGATTCAGAAGAATCCGGAGTATCATCTCCCAGAGGAACAATTTCATTATCGTAGTCCCCCGCCATAGAAAGAAAATAGAAGAATAGGAGAAAGGAGGAGGAATGCCTCAGCAAAGAGGTCACACCAAAGATAGATGGAGAAAGGAAAATAATTTTTTGTTATCTCCAGCAAAACTTCAAAGTGAAGAAACCTTCGCAGGCTCTGGATATTTATAAGCAATCATTCTATCAGGATTTGATTGACACGCGGCGACCCTTCGTTTGGCACGACAGTCGAACGGGCACGAGCATTAACTCTCGGGACATGTGGTGAGCGTCGCTTCATTTCTCTTAGTAGAAAAGCTAAGGAAAGCTAGCGCTCATAAATGCGGGCTCAATTATGTACGGCTTTTCCTCTGAAAAACGCACTAGGCGGTTACATGTACAGACAAGTCCTTCACTTAGCTGCTCAACGCTAAGGACTTGGGGGGCATCTGTTGTAGAATAAAGTTGGTCGTCGAAGAAGTCTGAAGACACTCGACCCGCGAGCACCTCTGACTCTGTAAAGTCGTGACCAAACCATTTGACTAACGAGCCTACTTGGTCACGTCTTGTATATCGCACAAACCTATAACTTCCTATACACTCTTAATATGTGAGCAAGACTAGTCACTAGTTGTCGAGTGGGAACATCTTCATCATCCGAGCAGCTCTGATCCCTGGCCGTTAAACGAGGACATCTCCAAATCCGAGCACTCCTGGTCGCTGGTCGTACGCTGGGGACGTCCCTCGTCTTATAGTACCAGCAGCCCATATAGGTCAGCTTTGGCTTGTTTCTATTCATAGTTCTGTACCACGAGGGGTCTCCATCAAGGGGCGTGAACGGCTAGACATCTAGATTGGTTATGCTATCTTCTTGTCTGAGGATTAAACAGGATAAGCTCCTTATCTCCCAAATCAGCGATAATCTTAACAGTTTGCATAACAAAATGGATCACCCCGGATCCATATAAATGGATGGCCGCACAAATGATAAAGGTACACAATCTCTAAGCCCACGTTTCAGACTTCATCTTACTATCAAGTCACCTCTGACTTAAGCTTCGGAGGGCCAATGGCCAAGCGTATTCTAAAGTTTATTGGGAAATAATGCTAAAAATCTTTAGGATTTGGGAGCATTTATGATATAGGGAAGAATATGAAAAAAGTGAAGTACTGGAAGATCATCGTCTTCCTCAAGCAATAAAGGCCTTGAATCCATAAGGTAGTTTCTTGAATTTATAAGAAAAAAGAGAGAAAAGTCAAATATTTTATTAAATAATTATATAATGTTCATGATTTCTCCATTACGCCACTAATAAAGTAAAAATAAAACTTAATCAAAATTACTCAAAATAGAAAAATTATAACCATAATAGAAGTCCTAATTCAACTAGAATAGAACTTACTAAAAATAGAAAGTCCTAAATTAATTTTAGTGGAGCATTCTTGGCATGATTACAATCAATATTCTTTAAAAAGATGAAAATTTAAAACTCTAAAGATAAGGAAATAAGACAAATTGAAATGATTAAAAAAAGTCATTTTTTTTTCTTTTAAAATCTTAAGTTTGAACTGGAAGCGTGTCTTTTTTCAAGAAACGGACAAACATCACCTGCTATGAAGGTCGGTTGACCCCAAATGGGCCACTACATAAATATTGATAGGTCGTGTGTCCCGTAACGATGCTTGCGGATCAAGAGTTATGACCAATTTACGGTTTACTCTTCAAACAATAATCTCTCTATCCGGAATGAATTTCTTTGAACCGGACGTGCCTAGGG
The DNA here is from genome assembly GCA_003013855.2 of Liriodendron chinense. Taxonomy (NCBI): domain Eukaryota; kingdom Viridiplantae; phylum Streptophyta; class Magnoliopsida; order Magnoliales; family Magnoliaceae; genus Liriodendron; species Liriodendron chinense. Next base: position 11,211 of record PVNU02003125.1, read on the forward strand.
TCTAGTTACATCATGCCCTACATAGGATTGAGCTCGGATCTGACAGATTAATTTCATTTCTGTTTGGCCTTTTTTTTTATCCAACCATGCTAGGAATGTATCTGTACCATGACCTAAATCAATTTAGGGTAATGTAAGAACTTTTATTGGAGCGGAATAACTTTTATTACTTTAAGCAAGTTTTTAGTTTTGTGGATTTGCTAGTTTTTAAGAGATTTGAATATGGCCCCAAACCCATGTATCTATGGTGGGTTGCACCTGATAAATCTATGAATTCGATAATTCCTTAACAAAAAAGCAATCATGGGAGATTTGAAATCTATTGATTTAGTTTGTTTCCCAATTTCCCTCTTGTAAATACCTGCAAATGAGTAATGATTAATTACCAAGGTAATTTCTACACTATTTTCTATGTTAACAGTGATGGATTACTTTTTAGACAATAAAATCGAGGAATGTGCTAATTTCATGTGGGGCCCTGTGATATATGTGGCTAATCCACGTCGTCCATCCATTTTGCGGACTGATTTTAGGGCATAATCCAAAACTTGAGGCATATCCAAAGCTCAAGTGGACCACACCACATGAAAGAGTTTGTTGAATGCTTATCGTTAAAAACCTTTTACGACCACAATTTCCTATGGAGTGGGACACTTGAGTTTTGGATCTACCTCATTTTTTGGCTCATAACGTAAAATATTTCGCTAAAATAGATGGACGGCATGGATATATCACATACATCACAGTGGAGCCACGAACTTATGTCAATCATTTTCAAATGGCTTTTAGAAGGAGGTAATTACCATCCGCACCAAACATGGTTAAATGGTAATTATCACTCATTTACAAGCATTTCCACCATTTACAGTAGAATGGACTGCCAAAAAAAAAAAAAAAAGGCAACCCATTTTCCAAAGGTTTACTTCTTGCTGCCTAATTGCAAGGGCAAAATGGGCAGCATTTGGCCCATTTTACATACAATAGAGATCCATGGGCTGCGTATCTTGGACCCAAAACTATCTACTGTACCTCTGAAACATGACTACAAATGGATTATATCGGCTCATGGCCTTTCAAACCTGGTCCACTTGGCTCCAGGCCTATGATGCTTTTGTTGGCCCACAGGCATGCTCGGGCTTCCTTTACATGCCCACTAAATTAATGGGTTGATCTGAGTGCACTAGATTACTGGGGTATGAATGGGTTGGCCATGGAGTTCCCTCTCTCAGTGTATGTGTGAACTGTAAGGACCTATTTTGGGGCCTGTTTCCATCCTGCCCTGGTCACAAAGCACATTCAGCAGGCCGGGAAGCTCAGTCAGCCAAGACTGGAGGTGCACCCATGTGCTGCTGTCATCAGCCTGTGGTGAGAAAGGTCTGAATCGGTAGGACCCAGCTGGACCAAGCCTAGCCATGTGCTACCTAACCAGGCCTAGACGGGCCAGATCTTTGCCAAGACTTCAGGCCCAAACCAGGCCCATCAACCATGTCACCTACCGGCCTGTTGTGCTGGTGGGAGTAGGCCGCCAACCCGCACGAAAAATTCAGTGTTCCGGTCCGGCCTTATCGTGTCAGGTCACTAATGGGTTGGCCCATCAAGATCCGTTAAGATAACGGGTCGGGTTAGTGTTTCACCTGCGAAACCCTTTTAACCCATTAGTGAGGGTATTTTGGTAATTATTTTTAGTGTGGTGAGAAATGCATAAGAAGCTAAGACAGTCAATAAGACTCTCTCTCTCTCTCTCTCTCTCTCTCTCTCTCACACACACACACACACACACTTGGGAGTTTTCTCCATCTTTTTGCCCATGGCCCCGCATGGCCATGCTCCAAAATTTCTGTCCACAAGCCCCTTTCCCATCTCTCTGCCCACGAAAGCATGGCCTGTTTATTTAACGGGTTAAAAGGGGTAGGGTAACCCGTTAAATTAACGAATGGGTTTGGATTTCTAGATTTTGACCCATTAGTTAACGGTTAGGTTTGGGTGAAGGCATTTTTAACACGACATGAATACAACACGACACGAACAAGTTCAACATGACCCGTTGCCAGGCCTAGGTGGGAGTGCAACTTGGGTCTGGATCAACTCAAACCTGGCCCAAACAAAGCCCAACTTGACTTGACCCAATTTTTAATCCAACCTCATCACGTCAAGCTGGACCGATTTTTATATAGGCGAACCCAACCATGATCTAACCAACCAAAATTACTGGATTAGGTCACTGGGTTGGGTTGAGTATGCATATTAGGTTTGGGTCTGCCTTATGACTCAACCCGATTCCAAATCAGGTCATGAAAATCTAACCCAAACCAACCTAAACCCGATGTTACCGAACCAAACCAGAGTTTCAATCCGGTTGGGCAATTCAGGTTAGGACTGAGCACCAACCCACGTTGAAAGCCCAACGGCCGAGCTGTCTTGTTGGGCCTCCAATGATGGCCTGAAAAATCATTCCCACGCCAGCTGACAGCCTTCCCAATTCAGCCCAAATCCAGCTAAAGTGGACCGGTTTCTATCAGGCCCACCGATTTCAGAAATTAGTTGTACCAACTGCCTAGATTCCACTGACATGTTCTCTGAGATACTCTGGCAGAGCGTGATGGATGATACGCAGTCACTTCAAAATTACTTAGAAATTGCAAAGGTGGTATATAAAATCAAATTAAACTGTCCAAAGTTGTGTTTCCTAGTTTAGGTGTAACGTGGACAAAAAATTACACTCATTTCATTACATGATTACCAGATTGGTGGTCATTCACCGGAGGTTAAAAATAAAAAATATCCAACGGTCCCATTTTCACCAACAAGTATAGACGAATCTCAACAAATCTGAAATTGGGACTGTGACTTAGCTGTGGGTCCTATGACTTAGCCTGTTTAACATGCGTTAATTTAGCCACGTGTATAAGTTTTGAGTGCCTGTGTATCAACTGTCACACGCACCCTGAGTATCATAAGTACCTGTGCAGGTTCCTGCATTGACTTTGTCGTCATCATCATTACTTAGTGTACAAGTGCAGATACAAGTACTTGGGATT